>UELX01001584.1:0-41368 GCA_900480035.1 Eupelmus urozonus | reverse complement strand
TTTTTTAGGTTTTCACAGTCTGTTACCGCTTTACAAAAAGTTTGGTAATTTTTACAGAAATTTTTTCTCCGTGTAGTAATTTAAACAATTTGTATTGAGTATTTAAAGTCTCCACATCTAATAAACATATATTTACAAACAGATATCCAAAAATTTCCAAGTAGTATCTCAATTCACATCTAATAAATATATATTTACAAAAAGATATCAAAAATTTTCCAAGAAGTTAAATATTGAAGTTGAGCAGTTATAAAATACAAAAAAAGTTTGTTAGTAATTGAATTTTATTATTTAGTGTTTGCCATTAGTTATAACATGAAATTATGAGAAACCATATTTAACAAATACATATTTACAAAAAGATATAGACACATAGAAGAAAAGATAATGGATAAAGATCGTGGTAATGGCCTTCTAGTGCTATCATAAACTAATTGTATACATATAGTTATTATTAAGTATAACACGATATCATAAAAAACCACACATAATAAATATAAAATAACAAAACGATATATTTCTGTAAATATATATTTATTAGATAAGGTTTAATAATACGTAATAATAATTCAGAAAATATTCAGCATTTTTAAATTTTGATCTTCTTACTTTAGCATATAAAATATTCATATAAAAATGTGGATTTAATTTCCATAATAATTCTTCAAATTTTCAAAAAGAAACAATTTTTATTTATCTAAAAAAAAAAAAATTTAGTTTTACACCAATTATTATTAAAAACTGTTCCATGGCCATAAGTTTTTTTATTTTATTTCAGTAAACTTAAAATTCTTTTATTTTTGTATACGTATAAAGATGTCAAAAATTTCATTGTATTGTATTTCAAACCGAATTGAACAATATACGTTTTCTGAGTTTAAGAATTAAAAATATAATAAATTAAATTAAGTAAAATGAGATTTCAACAGTAATTTGCTCATAAAAGTCGAATACAAAAAAGTCATTAATAAATTACAGTAATAATTTTACATTTGGTAATACTCAATGTCATATATTCATCGCATAATATTATTTAAATTTTTTGCATAAATACTCATTCGAAGGTAACTATATAATATTTTCTTACACACCACTTATTTATTTGATTGGGTAAATTTTTTGTATTTCTGTATTCAATTAAAAAGAAAATTTTCAGCGTATAAAACACTTTTAATTTGATCAAACGTTTCAAAGTCCAATTATTTTAATCTATCCCTGCCTAATTAAGTATTTGCATAAAAAATTTTTCCAGAGATATCTATAATTTGGATAACAAAATTAAACCGATGTAATAATCTTTTTAAATTTTTCAAATCGGCGTTAATTTACAAAAGTTACAGCATCTTAAAGTTCCTTTTACTGACGTCACACTGATATAAGACCAAAAGAGACTCGTATACAACTGTGACGTCACAAGCATTTTGAGCTGCTATAACTTTTAGGTACATTTTTTTTCAAATTCAAATCGTTCATAAAATAAGTATACGTGCAAATACTCCATAAATTCTAATTTCGTTAACGAATCTCATTTTCATTTGCATAGCAAAAGGCATCGCAGTATCTCTTCCATACAAAAATAAATCTTTTTAAAACCTTTTTACATTCGAAAAACTCGTTTGCAGTTCTCGAGTTATCTTTAAATAAAAAGCGCGCATTACTGGAGCTGTTCAAAAATTAAATACGGAAAACCTCGGCAGATCCTCGGTGCAAGTAGAAAAAAATATGCAAGAGGTAGTGCATTGCGAAGAAGGAAAGGCCACGACCCTGATGTTAGAAAAGGCATGCGGCTAATATCAATAAGCGCCGTAGCGAAAAGGTATAACGGTGCTGGATTTTTGACATTGAATTATGCTCGCTGGATCGCCGCTTTGTAATGAGGCCTTTTGGAATTTTACGCCGTTGAGAGAGGCTCATAATAGGCCTACGGTTCGATGAATGCCGATAAATGTTTCTGCGAGTAAATTAATTTTTCGTTTTTTCGAAAATTTCTTCGTATTGCCATGATTAGAGAATAATAATAAATATGCATTATAAGTAGAGACAAATTGATATAAAAATATAAGGTATAAAATATTCAGACTTAACTCTAATATAAGAATGTACAAAATTATTTTTTTTTAAATATTTGAAAAAGTCTAGAAAGCATCTAACAACATTATAAATTACATGACGCACAGGCTAAGTGGGAAAGATCATTGACTATACGGTTGTCTACCTTTGCAATAATTGACATGCAATGCCAATATATATATATGAGAAACTGCGCCCTCGTGAATGCTTATTGGCGTAGTCCTATTGACATTAGAGATATTCTAAATAATTTGTCCGATATATGCTTTGAAAGTTTTAATCCTTTTTAAGTTGTTTATGACTTATGTAGATTTTTACAAAAATTATTCCTAGATTTCATATCTTCTAATCATACTTTTCCTATTTCACAAGCACAAGAGCTACCAAAGTGCAGAAACAATTGAGAAGTGATTTGATTAATGATAAGATTGGTTTATCAATATCCACATCAAGGTTAATTTTTACCGAGAAAAAATAAATTGATTTGTGCAAAAATAATTAAACCTTATTAGTTGTATGACATTGTAAAGTTAATTATTCAAGAATAACTTCTCTGAACATCTATCGGGTTTGATATTCTACTCATTTACAGGTTTCCACATATTTAGAAATAGGCAAAATCAGAAGTAATTAAATTAAGAATCAAAGACATTTCTTAATAAGAACATTTTTTGCTAATCCACCAAAAAAACCCAACATCCTCACTTCCGAGCAAACGCGACCACACACTCGCACAATCGCAGCCATCGGCGGAGCCTCCGCGAATAAGAATATATTGCGTCGAGGCGCGCGTCAGTGAAGAAAATAATAAAGCGGCCGTTGCGCAACTTCCTGCGCGCTAGGCACCCCGGCCATAGCGGGCAACGATGCGTGCAAATAGCCCGGTAATTGTCCATGACACTAAAATTGGCGTCAAAAATCGCGACGCGCGCTCGTAAGTCGCGGCGCTTTAGGTATGCGCGAGCCATGCCGAATGAGATTTGCGCCAATTATGCGCGCGAGAGCATTGGCTTTACGAGCCGGTTGTAAAAAAGGACGCGCGTCAGCGGCTCGCTATCTTCCATCAGATTAAGCTGGAAAACTGAAAAGCTTTATGGCGCGAGAAACAAAAGGGAGAGATAATCGCGCGAGTCATGCGACATTGCCACAGATGGATGCGCGCAAGGAATTCTGGAAAAAATAATGTTTTTCCATTTTGCGGGGAACGTGGTTGATAAGAGTACATTGTATTTGATATTTAACGTACGTAATGTATGGCCAGCAGGCATACCAATGGCCGAAACACATCCTTTAATACTTATATACTTTTATTCTGTTCAACTTTAAAATGAGTTTCCTTTTTTTAATTCCTTAGAGAACATTTTGACTCATAGTACTCGAATAAATTTAATTTTCGTACACTTATATAAGACGATCGCAGTTTTTTTAAGCAGTATCTAGTTACAAAAATCACTTTAAATCTTTTGTTAAGTGGATCTTGGATAAAAATGGCAAATCATCTATTATAAATTACGTTATTCTAATCAACAGTCAAGCTAAAAGACACGTGCGGAACTGGTAATAGTCTACGCACCGCTGCACCGTGTCATGAAAAAGCCATGCTTAAAATTTTTGCTGTATAATGTCGCCGATTTTATGGCGAAAAGGTAAGTAAATCAAATACCTTTCTTTGTTCTCTAAAACAAAGACAGAAAATGGTTTAACCAACGATAGGGGAGAACGGGGCTAGTTGACACGCGAAATTGGAAGTTCAATTATATATAACGAACTGTTTAATATTAGTGTTTAGTAATATTTGATATTGCATAGGTAAAACATAGCAATGTTAATATATAAATTTGTATAAGATAAAATAATATAAGCTTATAACAAGCTTATCTATACTGGCGGTCAACATCAAGAGACACCAGAATGCTTTGTAAGCGTTAATTTCTTTTGAAAAAACAGTAGTACGTACCGCCGTTCTCCATTTTGCAACTAGATACTGTGCTACCTGACAAGTGCCACAGAAGGAAGCCAGGGAATAATGGACTCTGATGCTTATGCTCAGCAACCGCAACAGAAAAATTATTACTAGCTTAGAAGATCCAACTTTAACATTTGTGGTAGGTATGCTGACTAAGTAAGCAAATACAAGCGATTAGACAAGAGGGGATCGGAGCTAAAGTTTATGAAATAAAAGCTTATTGACGGCGTGCGCAACTGAAAAAGCAATATATAAGATAGAATGGTAGTAATCGGAACATAGAAAGCAGTTGAAGAACGGCAGAAATTTGCCGTTTAACGAAGTTGCAAGACAAAGAAGCTCTATAGTAAAACTGAAGGACGGTGCCGTCTGATGCACTGGATCTTCTGACATTAAGACTGCCAATATATACCAACCCAGAGAAATGATTGGGGCTAATAAATTTTTTATTTTAGTATACATTGTATATTTCAACTTCTTTTATCCCATGCTCTTTCAAACCTAGGCACACTTTCCCCAGATACGACAGCCATCAACGTAGAAATTTCGCAGCTAGCGTAAATCGTCATCACCGCGCGCGACACTTCCGCGATCCGCGACCTTATCGCTACTAAGCATCTCTTCAAAATTGGTATTGTCGCGCTCTCTGTGCCCGCGCACGCGCTAGGTGCTTTACGACGCGTGTAATTGCGACGATATACGCGAGGCCTTGGCCCTGCTGAAACGAGCTCTAACTAGGAGCTTCCTCGAGCGCGGCTTTTTCGAGCCGGCTGAAAAGCCCCAGGAAACCATTTTCGTTGTTTGTTTATCGGGTTTGATATACGCAATGAAATTGAGATTGTTTGCCGGAGGGCTTTTGTAACGATGCGGTAAGGTGTTGCTATCGCGATCATCATTATAGGTTGCCTGGGTAATTGCTATTATGAAATGACGGAATTATTTAATCGCCGCCGAGGCTCTTTCTTTCGCGAGGATGTTTGGTTTTCGCAGACTCGATGGGGAGATTTGAAAGGGAATTTCTGAGAAATTGAGGTGGGATTGATTAATGAGGGGCAATTGAGTCGTGGGTATCAGTGGTATTCGGTTAAGTTTTGCAGTATTTATTACAAAATAGTATATGGTGTCATCCATGAAAGTACTTACATATTAATTGAATTTTTTTATAAAAATATGTATACACGTAAATAAATAACGTTTGCATAAATTATATTCGTACATAATTTTTACTCCATTTATAACAATATTTTAATATTAACCACCAGCATGATCGTTTACATGTATCACAACTACATCACTCCTAAAATCAAACAAATACAAACGTCAGAAAACGACTATTTCCCCAAGTAAACCCGCGTTGAAAACAGCTCGTCAAGCGCGTCTCAGCGACGCAGCATCGACTCTAAAGAAGAAAAATTTCGCAAATCCGTAAGAGCCAAGAAAGGAGAAAGAGAGGAAGGTTAAGAGACCGGCTCTCGACAATCGCGCGCTATTGAATTACTCCCCGACGCGGGCTGCACGTGCACCTATCTCGCGATCGTAATCGAAGCTTCTCTTGCGCAAATCGCGGATTCGATTTACCGCGCCACTCGTCTGTATAATCGCGAAAAAAACTAATTACAGAACGTCGTTCAGCGAATCTCGGATCGGGTGATTTTGTGCTACGGGTGGTACGCGAGTTTGCAAATTTTTTTGATTTGCTTGATGGAGATGAGGTATTTGCAGGTACCACAGTTGCTTTTAGATTGAACATATGATTTAAATAATGGATTGTCTCTTGGATTTGCGTAATAAAGTAGCTTGGTTCTTAAAAAATTTAGGAATATTGGATAACTTGACCCCGTCAAAAGATTATAGTCTTTTTATTATCTACCCAACTCTTTTGGACTCGAACATCCCATCTAAAAACGTGACCATTTGCGTCATTTAATCTTTTAACCTTGATGTCGATTAGCAAAAATTCATATATTCCGAATAGTTTGGTCTTCGTTACTAAATAAATATACGTAAAAAATTCGGACTTCTGGAATTTAAAATAAGGATATCGACAACTTTTTTATCTAAAAGATGTTATAACATCGTTCGAAATGACTATGAATCATAAGTTACAGATCAAATATTGCATAAATACATAAACAGTTGAATATTCTTACATAACGGAATCTCCTTAGTAATTCTCAATTTTTTTTGAGTTTTGTAAAATATATATTTGAATATATTTTCCGGAAAAATAATATTTGAATATATTTTATGGAAAAATTGAAATTATAAATGCATATACAAAGTCTATTATAATAAAATTAAGTCCTAATTATAAATAAACTTTAATTAAATGATTAATAAAAAATTAACAATTAGATCATTATGAATTGTTTTGCGCAATTAAATGTTCTACAATTGTAGTAACTATATTCAAGTCTGAAATGAATTATTTCTGATGTAAAGTAAATAAAATTTATAAAAGCAAGGAAGTTTGTGTTACCTTGAGTGATAAATTTTATAAATATTTTACTTGCTTTATGTAAATTACCGGAATTTTGCTTTTAAAAAGCTATCATTATCGCATAATTACATTTTGAAGCATCCGTCATATTTCCAAAGTGTTGTAAACAAAGTCATGATATTCACAATTTTCCGCGGAATCCAGTAAAAAGTCGAAACACAAAAGGTAATTACATTAAACAAGCCAAAAGTCTTATTTAAAAATGCCATAAATTTTTGAAAAATTACCAAATAATTTTAAAATGTGTCAAATACTAAATAGAAATGTATCTCATACTACTTTTTAGACAGTAGTTTAAATCAAAAAATTTAACAAATTTACAATTTAAAATAAGATATATATAACCTTTTTTTAAATTTTTAATCGTGCCTTAAAATTATTAACAAATAAATTTAAAATCAGAATTAGATTTACACTTCAACATTTACGCTTATCAATTGTTTAAGATATCACGCGAAGATCCGCTTTTGCAAAAATTGTACATTGCCTATTGAAACGGCATCTGAGTCGCACAATTGACGACAAACCGTAATAATCAATTATTACCGTATATTGACACTAGCTATGAAAAGTGAAGTTGACCGGCAATGAACTCTTTTCTTTGTATATACAAATTAATAGTTTGATTTGCATATTTCATTATCGCTAATCGATTTGAATACTATAATTATCATAGTGAAAAAAATCAACCACTTTTTGAAAGAAACACGAATATACATCTTATGCATTTCTAAATAACTTATTTAATACAAAAATAAGTATATACTTTTGAATATCTCTCTTGTTATATGTACATAGTAATTAGATAATTTTTAAAAATTTTAGTTAAAAACATGTCCTTTGCAAGTATTATATTGTAAAGTAGAAGTGTAAAATCGTTAAAACATGTGAGTGATAGTATAAAATAAGCACTTTATACGAAAAAAAAAGAACAAATCAATTGTACCTTTCTTGCAAAAACAGAAAAACACTGATCTTGAAATTTATAAACATAACTGATTTTTATGACCTCATACTTCTCGCAATGTATTTTTGTTGCTGTTCCGACGTACCTAAATGTATGAAAAACTGCAATTTTCTTCTGAAAATGAGGCTTATTTTGTAAAACTACGAGCTCTATGTCGCAAAAATTAGTCTTAATTCTGCATTGTATGTACAAAAATTACTGCTAATTCATTGGCACTTAACTTCTTTAAACTTATTTTACAGGTTATAAAATATTTAAATAAAAATTATGATTAATGTTTCTTGATAAATACATTTCTTTATTAATTTGAAAAATTATAAAAACTTATCACTTTGTTTTACATTAAATTTATTCTCAATAATGATACTTTATTGTATATACACAATCTCAAAGTTGCTTTGTTAGGTATTTAACAAGCTATTTCATTTAAAAGTGAAATCTTACATTAGTAGAAAGTGACATTTATAATAGAACTTTCATCAAACAATTAAATTACTTTAGAGAATATAAAAAGAGTTATTAACTTTTATTGTAAAACAGTAAAAAAATATTGCAAAATTTCACAAATACAGATAAATTTGCATATCACACAATACTATTTTCAATTACAAATATTAATCAAATAACGACAAGTTTTTCTGTTTTCTAAATAGAAGTAATCAAAAGAATCTGTTAAAAATATTTAAATTTAAATATCTTTGAATATAAAAGCCTGATTAAGCGGTTCAAAAAACTAATCGCACACCACATTTGCCAACTGCTGTTTGCAATTCAACAAAAGGATATTTCGCAAATTACAAATATGCTTAAGAAGTGGAATGTCTCGCACTCGCACACAGATATCTGTGTAGATATTATCTACAAAGAGTGCATTTTGACTATACATATGTCAAATAGTTATTTTTGATTCATGCATGTCTAACATAAAGATGCAAGATCCTTTGGACTTATTATAATTATGTCTTATATAGAATCTTTGTTATTCCATAATATTTTCACTCAGTTCTAATCTTGTAAGAAGCATTACATTTTTTGTTCAATATTGTTGATCCTCATATTAATTAAGTCTTAAAATATTATTAGCACATAATTCTCCCAACATAAAAACGCACAAGTATACATTTCTAAAACTGCTCGACCGAATAAGCATTACCTATGCACGTATACAAAGTCACCAACGTACAGTCCCACTTTAAAATATAATTCATCAAACTTTTTCAAAAGATTTATTACTTCCATTTAAACCTTTCAAAACATTCTCATCACCTCCTCGGCCACGTCAAAAGGCAAAAAAGCCCCGAAAAGAGGTCAAAGACTCGGCCGTTAACAACAAGCCTTCTCGAACAATCCTGCAAATACCGATCGGCTGAACCGCGCGCAGCCAGTCCACCTCATCTCTCTCTCTCTCCATTGACGAAGAAAAGAAACGCCGGGAAATAACGAGGGGGATAAAAAAAGAGGAAGCAGGCGCGCCGCGACAACAAAGATTCGCCAAAGTGCGCGCCTCGTCGCGAGTCTTGCGTCAAACGTAATCGGATGAAATGGATAATTGGACTGGCTACTTGAACGGCCAAAGCAAGACGGACGCTGCTGGATATATGTGTCGTATTCGCCGGAGAGCGAAGGGCCATTTTGCCAGGCTGGCTCTTTTCGTCTCCGCTGCTATCTGCCAGTTTTGTTTGTGGCCATTGTTTGTTTTTTTTTTTTTTATTTTTGACTGTGACTCGTGGGCCAGTTTACTTGCATGATTTGCAGTTCTAATTAGTTTGCTCGCGATTGTTACTAGAATATCTTTGTGTGGCGAGCGAATTGATACAGTGACTTTGGATTTTTGTTTTAGTTTCTATCGCCATTGGGATTTGGAAGGAAGAGATAATTAATCAGCATGATGGTGCTTTTGATTATCTCCGCTGTGCGCTAAGATTTGCATAGTAAAAATCAAACGGAAAAGCTGCGCCGTCATTTAAGTTTATCTATGCACTATCTCCGAGATAATTACTTGATTGTAACTATATGCGTTTAAATCGATACCCGGTCTACAATTTTCAGTTTTGAAATAAATTTTCCACTAGTCCTGAGAAAATTTTTAAATTTTCAATGTTTCCTGCTTGAAGTATTGCGTTAATCATCCGTACAACATTCGCGAAAAATTATTAAAACTGTAAGAACCGTTGAAACATTCACGCACGTAGTCAGCTTTTTCGCCAAGTCTACATCTTGCATCGAGCGCGGCATGAGTTCGCATGATCGGCTGGCGCTCGTGTGGCCGTGTCGGCATGCGAAAATTGTTTTATCAATTACAGGACGAATATTGTCCTCCTCTACTACTCTGCTCTGCGCGGCGTTGCGCAACGCGAATCTTTCTCTCTTTTTCTCTGCTTGAGGAGTGCCGTGTTTTATGCAGATTTCTCTAGGTTTTGCTGTGCGCGGAGCGAATAATGTTAATGTTTCTGCTGTATAGCTTAGCTGTTTTTAAAATAAGGTGTTGATTGGTGGGAGTTGTGACAGTTATCGCTGTTGCCTTTTAAATTTTTTTTTAAATTGTAAATTTTTTTTAAATTTACGTGACTAAAAATGTTACGGAATTATTTGCTTTTTAAGTTTTGAAAATAAATGTGGAAGTAACCGATAAAGAATTAAAAAAAATTAGACTGACTGCATACTTGACGTTTCAAATAAAATGTAAGTAGAAATGTAAATTAAATTAAAAAAAAAGATATTTGATTTATCAATATAGTGCAACAAATATGTATGCACTATTTGCTAGAACCTTTTACATACAAAAATTTCACTGTTACATCGTTATTTCTACTTATCAACATTGTACCATCGATGCGCTACAACCGCATTCGTCGAACAGAAACTATATTCGTATATTTAAATTTACGCAAAGAAGATTCTTTCCTCAACATTTTTTTATATATTGTTTTTTCAATGATAAAATGTTATAAACCTAAATTTAACCATCATTCGGCTATTGCATGGTACACTGTTTTTACAGCGAGAACGTAACTCTGTAGAAATTGAAAATTTGACTTCAATAAGAAAACATAAAAATAGAAGGGTAAAACCATTTATGAATTACATATAATTATTTCAAAATTATTATTTAAGTTTATAGTATTTTAAATATTTTAATAAAATTTTTTATAAATTTGATTATTTTTAGATACGACTGAAAGCGACTTGTTTCCAAACAAATATAAGCAATTGGTTTGTATGTTTTTGCAGTTCTTAATCGCTATTTACATACCAAATATAAACTTCAATGTATTATAGCGATCCCAAAAAAGTCACGGATATGTGAAAATATCTTAATCAGGGAAAGTATTTACTCAAAGAGATAAATATATATATTTTTAAACTTATCAGATTATTTTCTTAGGCTGTGAATTCACTTAAATAAATGGATATCTTTCTTGTATGCACTATGATTACACATGTACTTTATTTCCCGCAATACAAGATTTCCGCAATATTCTAACGGAATCATCGCACTTTTTCATAGAATAAGCTATATGCAATTTAATCTCGAAAATATCATTAATCTTACTTTAGAAAAATGCTTTTTTAATCTAAAACTTATTTTACACACATCACGGTGCACAAATAATACTTTTGCACGGAACAAAAACTAGAATTACCTAATAGTTCGCTGCAACCGGTTATTTAAATTTTTTTACTGATGTATTATGAGGAAAGTTCATTTTTGTACAAGACAATAGCAAAACTTCATACTTCAATCTGATGATTGCTTTTTTAAACAATTTGTTACGCCAATCAATAACATATTCGCCAGAAAATAATGGCCAACAGAAGAGCTTGAAGGGGTCTTTTAATCACTATTATTGCATGACTGGCATGTACTTTAAAATTATTTAAAAGTATACTTTCAATCAGAAGATTTCAATCTAGATCATATCAGTGTAGAAAAAACTAAAAATAATAATCACAAAGTCTAGTTACTTAAACACCATAACACTACAAAATGTACAACCCAAACTCAACACTCAACAGTCACAAAATTAGTTAGAAAATCTTTCGCACCTCTAGCGAAAAAATCACCTGCATCAATTTAACAAAAAGAGAGAATATCGGCCAAACGCTCGCTCATCCAGCGCATCCTTTACTCGCAGCTCACCTCATTATTTCCGGCCCGAATCGAGGCTTCGAGGCGATCGCGCGTGACGAATCAGCGTATGAATAAGTGTATACCTATTTGCGCGATGGTGTCGCATTGTAAACGTGTCGCTCGGCCTTTTTCTTCTTCACGTTACATTCGCGTAATCTACCGGCCTTTTGCCAGCCGGCTGTCTATATTAACATATGTGTGTGTCCGCGCTTTTCCATAAAGCTTGCATGTATTATTCAAGAGTGCGATAAATATAATAATAGATCATGCCCCTGATTTATGGTAAGCATTGTGTTATGAATTTTTTTGGCCGCGGCTAAAGTGCGATGCTCTCTTTACCGGTATTACTTGATTGTTTTTAAATTATTTTTATGAAGTTTTCTAAATGAGAACATTTTATTTTTTGTAGATGTTTATATTCTGAAGAATTCAAGTAGATATGTTTGAAAAGTGTGTTTCAGATTAAGTATCCGTAAAGTAAGCTTTTACAGTCGTGATTTGCAGACTAAAAATACGATTTTACGGTACACGTTCATAAAATTTTAAAAGCGATTGATAAGCGAATTTTTGTATACTCTACGGCTTTCGCACTCTAAGAAGAATGTTGAAAATTTTTGCACAAATTTTAATATCAAACTCTAGTGGATATGAATTCCATTTTATGACTAGTATCAACTAATACTATATAACTATAATAATAACTATTAATACGTTGCAGGGTAGGAAATAGCTAAAAACTAGCTATTTCTTGGCCTCAAGCTATTTTAAATGGTTAAATTTCTACAAGGGAAGCATTGGAAGCAAATTATATTAAGTCAAAACTATTCTGTCGAATTAACAGCAGATCCGTTAAAGGAATGACATTTTTTTAATTCAACGAAATTTTTTTCTTATTATAGATCAAGGTGAAGCCAATTCTAATGTATGTGCATGCATTAAATATATGTGCTTTGTATATTAATATTATCAAAAATTTTGCTCCATGAAAAAATAATGTATATTTAAATAAATTTCTAATTATATATTGACAATAAATTTTTAAATAAAGTATTTTATCTTTTATATAAAACAATTGCATTGAATGTACAGTTACATTAATTTTCAAGCACTAACGTACAAACTTGAAACTCTTGCGATTTTTAGTAGTGTACTGTTATACTAGGATTTTTTAATGGGTTTGTAGAATGATTTCACGTTTATTATTGACAAAATAATCATATTCAAAATATTTATATAAAATTGATTTTGTTAAATCTTTTAATAAAACTGGGTAGCTGGTAAAATAGCTTCATTTTAGAGTATTAAATCATTTGTTATTACTCAAAACCAATGCACTGCAGAAGACTGAATAGTTTCAGTTTAATAACAATTTAAAGAGCCATGAACTCAATGTGATTCCGAAAACTGCATATTTAAATTTAATTTATGAGCATATAATTTGTGGGATAATAAAACTTTAATTTGCAATAAAAATATAAGTTAAATACTATTTCTATTATTATCATTAGAGATTTTTTATCACTACAAAAACGAAAAAGTATAGCAGTATTTTTAAATACTGCTAATAATCCAAATCCATGTAAGCATATAACGATCGTTGATTACATTTTAATGACCGAGATCCAGTAAATAAACTAATATGTAAGATAATTCATTAATCAAATCTTATTTTTTGTAAAATTAAATATGTTTTTTTTTTATAAACAAATGGTACCTCTTTAAATTTGATTTAATATATATTTAGTCTGCATAAAATCTATATATTTATACGAAAACTTCAACAAATCAAAAAGCAGAAATATTTGGTAAACGAAAAATTCCGCATTCACATAGTGACTCGACAAATTTTTCATCACATAATAGAGAGGTACCACTGACCAACTTAGACGCACTTCCGTATGTACTCTTAACGTGTATTTACATGTTAATTTTGCTGGTAACATTAAAAGATCTTTCTTCAGAAAGCTAATACACCAAGTTACAAAAACAAACATTTTTCAACAAAAAACAGACTTTTTAAACTATTGCCAAACAACCGCCACTCCAATGGAATTTTATATTTCTCATTTAAATTTTCAAAATCTTACTTTCTTTTTGAAATCACCTAAACCTACCAACCACTCCTGCAACTCCCCAAACACTCCCACCAAACTCCATCTACACACCGAAACCATCAAAAAAACCATCTCTCACCTCGCTATACAGTTACAGCGACGGACGCGGCCGCGCAACGGCTCATGTATACCCGCGCGAGCGATTCTCCGCGACGAAATTGGGTCAAGTGCGTTGCGCACGCTCGCTAGTACATATCTGTCCTATACGCCTCACGCACAATAACATCCCGCAGCTCCTCGGTCTTACCGCGCCGTCTTGACGGGGGGGTTATTACCTCGCCGACGACGGCGAAGACGACGACGATAGTTACCTCTTCATTGGCGCTGGCCGGCCGGAATTGTATAATCGCGCGCGCGTATGTGTGTGTCTGCAGCCTTCTGACATGCGCTGCTCTCGCTTTTCCGCTCTCGTCGTTTTGCGATTTTGGGAAGTTGCTCGTTAGTAAACTTGGTTGCGCTGGTTTTTTCTCGTTGGAGTTTGAGTTTGCTGGTTTCCCGTTGTCGTGTTTTTTGTCGATTTTGGCGCGACTGATTTAAATGGCTTGGAGTAGTTTAAGATTTTACGGCTGTAGGTATAATTTATAATTTCGCGAATGAGAGGGTTTGGAATTTGATAATGTTTAAAGTTAAAATAAATTATTTGATCAAAAATTGTGCTGCAAGAACACTTTTATTACAATCAGTGCTATTATGTGAAAGCAAATATATTTCTTTTAACGAGTTTAGACCAAAGAAAATTGTCAAGAGGTATTTTGCTTGTAAGATCTGGATGAAAATTCATTAGGAGTTCAGACTTTAAAAAAATACACCAATTTACCGTTCGACGACCCTAATAGAAACGTGATGCACGCAGACTTGATTAAGTAAACGAGCGTCCTTGCATGCGCAAAAGCCTCACATTTACGGAATTGAAGTTTGAGCACGTAATTCGATATTTTCATTCGATTATTAAAAGGTAAAAAAGAACAATTGCATCAAGTCTTTTCTTTCGACGGTAAATAATCGTTTTGTTATATCAGCTATTACGTATAATGCAAAGTTATGGATTTATTACGACCGAAAGACCGAATGATTGTTACACATCTCGCAAAAACTATTTAAAAATCCTATTTCTTTTTTTTTAATGTGCGCTACAAAAAAATATTTTGATACATGTATATATATTTTTTTTAATTATGAGGAAATAAATTAATTATCACATTACAATTAAGAGTTTCTAAACAGCTAATAATTCAATTTTATTTAATTTTTCTGAAAAATTTCAATAATATTTCTTAGAAGTAACAAAGCAGAATAGACGCTTATTTTTAAATATGTTCTTTAACCAGTTTTATGCACTCCTGAAAGTTCGTTGCCTGTTTAAACGATTAATTTTATCATTCAAGCCGTAAATCTGCACATTCGTAGTTATGGCATAATAGAAAATTCGCAAGGAGCAGATAAGACTCCCCGGCCGTGCAATTTTTCACTATCGGCAATATTTTCATTCCGCTAAAAGGAATTTTAAACAATCCCCGATAAGCAGAATGGTATTAAAACACAATATTTAGAAGAATGCGGATTGATTAATTAACATTCGTTATTTGCGCAGCGCGCTATATTCATTACCTCCGCTCCGATCAATCATCGAACCAATCACCCATCTGCCAAACATTCAACCAACAATCGCAATTTCCATACCTCCTTCCACGCCAGCAAACTGCACTTACGGCTTCTCCAAAAGTTCGCCGCTAAAATCACTGTCACAAGTGGCTCGCCTCGATAATCCAGCAATGCTCCGGCTCCTCTTAAAAAAATCCTCCCGAAACGAAAAACGAAAACTCACTTGCCGGTCGTCAAACCAGCCAGCCAAGGACCAAAAGCAAAACCGGACGCGAAAATCCAAAGATCGAGCCGAGAGAGAGAGAGAGGGAGATCCGCGCCGGTTGGAGTCAAGCCCGCAACTAGCGCGAGACTTTGACTTTCCGAGGCTCGCGCGCGGCTCGCGGCTTTTTCTCCGCGGCGCCGTTTGCCGCGCGTTATCCGTGCGAAAAATCACCGCGCGGAGAAGAATCGGGATATGCGCGCGAGGTTGGCGCTATTACGGAGGAATGCGAGTTTTCCAGCGCGTGATTTGGGTGTTGGGTTGGATTGAGTTCGGGGCCGTTGCTGGGTTGTGGGAAAATTCGGGTGACGAAGGTTGGCTTTGGTTTTTGTGGGTGATAAGGTGAGAGCTGGAGTTTAATGGGAGTTTTGATGGTGGGGGATTAATGGGGGAGAGGTGGAGTTACTTGAGGTGGGTTGTAGGTTGAAGCAGAGTTGCGGGTCGGTTGTTAGTTGAAGGATAAGTGGAAAATTGAAACGGTTTTGTTGGAAAGAAAATCTTATTTTTTGGTAGAAATTGTTGTTGTTTTTGAGAGAAAAATTCTTTGGCGTTAATAATTTTCTCTAGAAAACTCATTTTCACGATTATAAATATAGTTATTGTTTTAATGTTTAAATACTAGATTTTAATGTTTACATAGAATTCATGCGCACTCTTTGATGATTTGTAGCCAAATCAGAAAGTATAGTCACGGTCGATTATGTAATAAATTAAACTCAATGGTTATTTTTAAGCGTTTTCACGTACGTATTTACGAGCTGTAACCAAAGTAAAAAATAAGTATACATTGAAAAAAAATTGTGAGAATTATTATTATTACATGTTGCACAGCAAACTGTAAAACTGAATGTGGCTATAGATATCATTGCTTATTTTTTAAAAAAAACTACACCAATTAATGTAAAATATACTTAGTTTATGAAATTATTATTTATAGTTAATTGAAAATTATTAAAATTCATCTTAAATATTAAATGTACTTAAAACAAAATTATAAAATAACCATTTTTATTATACTACTTATATTTGAGCATTAAATTTTATTAAGCTTATATGGTAATTTTAAACATGTAGTATAATTTTGATTGACATATTTCAAGAAATATCAATTTTAACAGCAATTAATATATGTATTATGTATATACATGTGTATATACATGTGTATATTATATAACATAATTTTTGTATTATCAGAGTCCATAAATTACATTTGTAACCATATATTATACACTGCAATTTCTAATAACCACAAACCTGATTACATTATATTTTTTCTCAGCAATGACACAAATTCTAGTTGTAACTGTCAGAGCATTATTATTACAATTTAATGTAGCTTAAATTTCCGAAGTCAAATCTTAGGTAACAATACTAAAATTTTTTATAGTTATTAATCGAATAAAAAATTAATAGTTAAAAGTTAAAGTTAAATAAAAGTTTAAGTTAAAGTTAAATTAATAGTTAAATAAAAGTTTAAGTTAAAGTTATATTAATAGTTAAATAAAAGTTTAAGTTAAAGTTAAATTAATAGTTTTTAAGTTAAATTCAAAATAGCAAAGTTTAAAAGTAAATTCGATATTTATTCACAGTAATAAATGAAACTAGAATAAGTATTTGTATTTCAACATTTTACAGTTTGTTTAAAAAGAAAATGCTTACTATTTTTTATTGCTATGTGAACTTGCGGACATTGTTCTAATAACAATGAAATTGTATATTTAACTAGGATTCTAGTTTCTTTAACTAGAATTTTTTTTACTAGACATTCCGGTAACGGTAACACAGTGTACTTAATAATAAAAATATATAGTTTCGTCTGAAATAAGCAGGTGTACTATATATAGATTACATGGTTAGTTAGTATTGAAAGCAAATATTAGTGTAAAAGTGCTTTAAGATATCTTATTCGTATTTAAGCCCACAGTAATATTTTTCAAAGACCATTTTGAAAATTCTTAGTTTAAAAAAAGATTTAACACAGAGCGATATTTTTCAATGATAACAACTTACAATATAATTTATTTCCTATTTTACTATTGAAGAAGAACATTTCAGTCTATT
This sequence comes from Eupelmus urozonus, assembly GCA_900480035.1. Taxonomy (NCBI): domain Eukaryota; kingdom Metazoa; phylum Arthropoda; class Insecta; order Hymenoptera; family Eupelmidae; genus Eupelmus; species Eupelmus urozonus. The sequence goes on along the minus strand of UELX01001584.1, from coordinate 23,694 downwards.
TCGCTGTTAAACGTACATTTAAATATAAAAAACATAGTAATATTGAGTATTGATAATCCCAATCACAATAGCATTTTCCAAAATTTTACTTATTAATAAATTATCGCAATCTTAATAATGGACTCATAAAAATTGCTGACGAAGCCTTTATAACGTATATATTCATATCTTCAATCGAGAAAGAATGAATGTATCTAAATGCACTAATCGAGGCATATGCAAGTGTTAGCTACAAAGAAATTAGAAAATTCCCCTAACAATTTAAGTGAAACCAGTCTAGTAAACTCTCTGTCAACCGAAAATAATCAATTTATTAATTATTTTCTTTTAACCTCATTTAAGAAGAGATCCTCCTCTTGCTTCAATAAAAACTTTGAATGCACACTCGAGAAATGATGAATGAAAAGACACCATTCTTTTCAGCCTCAAATGGAAGCATTCTCGGATTAAAGATGTAATAATAAACCCAATGCCTCTCTGGGCGGTCTCAAGCACGCACAGAGCCAGCCTACATACCTATACGAAGGCCGAATCTGCACATTAAGGCGTGCAGGGGATTACATCAAACTACCGACCGATAGTCTGACCGTTTTCGGCTACTACACTCTAAGAAAAACGCGTCATTACAATAGTACTTATATCCTTTACACCTCCGGCAAGTCGTGTATGCTCAGCCGAAGCGGCGGATACAATGACACAGCATGCCGCGGCTCGGGAACCTATTGTCGGTATTAAACATTATCGAGGACGAAACTTTTAAATGCTCGTAAAGCCGGCTGGGGTTTTGTAATTCCTCGAGTGTCTCCGCGAGCGTAAGGATAATGTATATATGCAGGTCAATTGCATCGAGATTACGAGCGTCGTTTACACACCTGGCGATCGTAAAAGCATAGCAAATCCGTGTAACTCTAACTGCCTGGTGTTGTTTTTAGCTGAGAGATCTAATTTCTGCTTCGGAGATTTTGTTGTTGGTTGGGTTTGTTGTTATTTTCTGCGTGGATTTGGGTGAGGTGGTTGTAGGAGGGGGGAGTATTTTTTTTTTTCAGAGATGCACTTGGATGAACGTGCACTTTTTTTTAACAATCTTACGTTTGCATAAAGTTTTGATTTTATCTTGCTGGCGAATACTTTTTTGAATACGTTTCATTGTTGCAGATTTTATTTTACTTGTGTTACGTAAATTTTGTCCTTCGGAGAATCTTTTTTTAATGTTTTTTAGCTTTGTAATTTATTTGAATATAATTAATCAAAGAATGGAAAAAAACCGTAATTTCGCTAAAAAAAAAAGAATTTAGTATAGAGCTTTTTGATATTGCATTAAATAAAAATTTAGGAAAATATAAAAGAAAAGCAAAATACAAACTAAAAACAATCAAAAAAATACCATAGGCATGAATGTACATTTTCACTTAAAACTACGAGTGATCAATGGCAGGATGTCCAGCTATGAAATGAATGAATGTTCAGGCTAAAATCAGTTTCATAGTTTATGATCCTATTATCTAGTCGCCAGGTGCGATTCTACTTTCGGTAATACAAAAATAGAAATGTTGAAACGCCTTTTAGGAAGTCACTAATTTACGTAAGCAGCTATTGTCAGTCTCTTAAAACTACATTTTTATTGCCTTATTTCGGCAATTGTAAGAAGAAAAATAGTTTTAAAGTTTTCTTTCGTAAAAATTAATATTTACGAAAATATTAACTTAAATATTTAAGACTATCTTTTCATCTTATTTATTAAGAGTTAATTAAATTAATAGTGAATCTAAGTTGAAAGTTAATTATAAAATTTTTGATCGTTCGATATCACTTTAAGAATTAATAACGTGATCCCTATAAATATTTTAGTTAATAAACTAGCTCGTAAAGTCTATTCTCGAACAATTCTAATTTTATTTATAAACACGTAAATTTATCAGATCCAAGAATACCAAATCTTTCTTAAAGAATACATAATTGATTTATCGACTGCCTAACTCATGCAACGAATAATAAGTACAGGAACGGATTCAATTCCAGCTTATTCTATAAAAAGATAGTGGACTTCTCTTGACAGGTTTGTTTACCATTGTTGCTACCTTTTCAATAACTCTCTTAGAACAGTCAGTTTTTCTGAACTGTGGTAACAACATGTACGACAATGATAGAAAAAAATTACAAGCCTATCTTTCTTTATAATTATATTCTAAAAATATTGCACTTTTTGTTTATCGCAATATTAGTATGCAGCATGGATTTTTTAATAAATAGTAAAGAATTAATATTTTAAAAAATTTAATATGATAGATCTCTTTTAAAAAAAATTTAAAAAACACTAATTTTTAAAATAAGATATAAGATTTTCTCAATCATAAAAAAGTTAATAAAAACAATTATTATTATTTCTCAAAACTATCTATATACTCCGTCAAAACAATAAATACCAATAAAAATAGACAATGCACTAGGAACTCTTACTCTCTCTCTGTTGTCATTGCGTTTACCCAGCATTGTCACGCTTCGTGCAAAGAAAAGTGAAACTCTTGAGCGCAATGTTTCGTTATTCTTCGCCGTCCTCCGGCGAATAGTACGACAAAAAGGCAGCTGCAGTATACAGCGCGATCGCCTTTCTATATCCTTATTTTCGGCCTCAGATATATATAACTGTCGGATAAAAGCGATCCGTGAGGCTCGCAATGGTGCAGGCTTGTAGAGAAAATGATTGACACTTTGGAATTTCGCAATGATGATTAATTTTGTGCGGCCTATAATTTTTACTTCCAAATAGGTATAATGGTATGAAAATTTATCGTATGGACTATAAATTGAATGAATTTGAAATTTGGATGCTATTGTTACCTAAATATTTTTAATTGAAATATAACTGAATATAACTGTTAAATAAATATAACTGTTTTATAACTGTTTATAACTGTTTTATTCTTAAAATTATAGAAAAGTTACAAAATATTTTGCGAATACCCGGAAAATCGGCGTACTGTCCGAATTTTTTCAATTTATCCAATCGTACCCGCTATTTTAGTTTGACAAAATCTTTAAAATTATTAATGAAATATAAATGCGTATCTCTGTGCCAGATAAATTTTGTTATTTTAATACCTTAGGAAAAATACTTTGAAAAGCTATGTGTCCATTAATTTGGATATTAGCGATAATTACGGGAAAGCCCAATAATTTCAAGCTACTCCTGACCTGAATCTGAAAGTTTAGATTGTTACTATATTGCACTTGATTTGAAATGTCGACCGATGCGATGCAGAATATAGATAATATTAAGATATAATGAGCGCACTAAGCACTAGTACTGACTGCCACTGCTATGTGGGATGGCTTAGGGTGCAGTCGCCATTTAGTAGATAAGAGGACTTCATTCTCTAGTCTTAAACTTCACCTTGCACAGTTAACTATTAGACTGATCAAAGCTACTGGCCTTCACTTAGATTATCAACTTTTATTATCAAGTTAATAAACTTAATTTATATTACACACCTAGAGAACTAAAGAATTACCGAGTGCATAGCTCGCATGTATTTATTTAATTTACTATGGAGTCACAATTTTTCACTATACCAAGGCTAGATTTTCGCGTTTTTGAGAAGCGAGCGAAAGTGGTACTTTTGGCCAGGGTGATTGGGGTGAAAAATAATTTTGTTTGATTTCAGATATTTCAAATGATATATTTTGATTTCATATCTAATTTACGATAAGTGCAATCTTAATTTTATAATTTTTAGCAAGTAATATTGTGTTTAGTAATGCTGAGTCAAGCTTTTGTAAGTATGTTGATTGTTTTAGCGTCATTCAAAAAGTTACTAATTATAAGATCATTTTTTTTTTTTTTTTTTGTAAAATCATGCCGATAAACAACGTAAATACAAAACACTAACTTGGATAAAGATAAGTGACTGAAAGTAATATGCTTAAATCGTGATAAATCGACGCTTTTGCCATCACAAAAGCTAGTTAAAACACTTCAAACAAATTGCCACCTTAAAGACAATTTTTGATATTTACTGGGTTTCGGATGTAAAGGATCTGGGTGTAAAAGAAAATAATTACTGCAAATAATTACTTAGATAAACAAGAGGATGATAGTTCTTTTTTAGATTAATGACAACTGGAAGGCTATTTACAATTTGTAAAGTGACGATTTTTTCAGAGAATAAAAATATTTTACAACGTCCTTTTCATTTTTGAATTTTGGATAGAGTTGGTATTGCCAAGCTGTATACAACTTATGATGTCGATCAAGAATTTTGCTTGTAAGTTAACTTACCTGATTAGAAGTTTATTATTCTTCCATTATACGCAGGCTGTAATTATTTTACAGAATTTCGATACCTGTTTACTTATAGATTACTACTATTAAAAAGACCGCTATCAATACAATCATTTCCGGGATAGTTTCTTAAACTTAATCTAAGCATATCTTCTTAATATAATCTAAAGAATTTATTATTAACATTACATACCTCATTTAGTAAATCAAATTTGTTATTCGAGTCATTCAAGTTATATATAATTAATACATAATCGCATTTCTTATTGAATTAGTTGTGACTATTATATTATGTAAACTATCGAAATAAATAATTACATTTTAATGTCGGAAACGTATGAATATGATCTTCAAATTAATTTCAGAACTAAAAAACTTAAAAGATTAAAAAAAATCCTTACATGGTCTCTATCAGCAACTGTATAACGCGCACATGGATCATCGATGTTCCAACATGCAATCGAAAAAAATGGATGGTTGCGCTCGCGCCGGCACGAGGCTAATTTGCGATTGCGCGATGTCAACTCTCGTGTGTGCAGCGGCACACCGGTCGTGTGTAATTTTCTCTTTACATTTTTTCGAAATAACGGCTCAAATTAGAAAATTCCTAAGCAAGGAATCTTCGTTCCTGGAATGTATCTTTTTTGCAATCGCTTTTTTCTCTCATTAATTTTATTTTTTCAAAGATTTATCGTGACGTAGTTCTTGGTACAGTGTAAAATCTTGAACATTTTACACTCTTTGGGCGATAAAATTTGTATAAAACTTACTCTTCTTCCAGATATTAATTGACTTCTTTACGTTGCTGTAAGTAAAATACTTATACTAAATATTCACTTAACATTTTTGTTATTGCACTTTTCTTCTGAAAGTGTTAATTTAAAAATAATTTCGATGATTCAGATAAATGTGCTATATTAAGGGAGAGCAGAACTAGTAACCATAGTTTATGGTTACTAGTTTTGCTCTCCCTTAATAGAGTTCCCTTCATATAACTAGTCTATTAAAATATAGTGTAATGTAAAACATATTTTATAATAACTAATATGCTATTAAATTTAATATTATAAAAGTAGTTTTTATAATTAAAATATTTTTAATAATATTTTTATATATAATAATTGTATTAAAAATATTATCTATAACTAATAATTTTTAATACTTTTAACACTTAAAGAATAATTATACTTGTAAAATTGTTAATAGCCCGTAAATTACCTTTAGTGTGCATAATTACCCGACTTACCGTATTTGGTAATAATTATTGTTGTAGTGATCCTGTATAGCATTTCGTTGTTATAATTATAATAGTATACAATGCACTGAGGCTTTATTATTAAACGAAATAAAATAGATCGTCAATAAATAATACAGAATTATTAATTATTGTAACACTCTTTCATTGTCTTAAACATTATTATCTTATATTGATATTAGACAGCTCTGTTCTTATATTTTATGTAAATAATTGTTCTTGATACTTATGTCATTGGTATGTCTTGATATGTTAATTATGTATATAGATATGACGGTTGTGTTTTTTTAACCATCTTTTACGAATTTTAAATATACTGAATAGAAATCAACAGATGCTTCTTCTCGAGCTAAAAGTAATATATTTTTGTACGGGATATGTAATATTAACTTGGAAAACTTTTTAATTTTATTATTTACTTATTTGTTTTTCTTTGCGTTTAGTTTTTCGCTGGTATTAAAAGTTCAAGCTATAAAGCAATAAGAAAATGACTTGACACGAATCACTTGTCAGTTTTACACCTGAAATCTTCAGAAATTTTAATTTTATCACTAGATTTCTTATTGTTTGATTCATTGTCACTCGCACAACAAATCATAAGCAGAATCTATAATAAAAAAACGACATTTTTCCAGAAAAATGTAAGATTTTTTTATTCCATCCTTTTGCGCAGTAAATAATATTTTTCATTTTTGCCATGCTTCTTATATGGTCGACATAATAATCTTTACCTCATTGACGTCAAAATTTTAACAAATGTTTGCGATATGTAAACAAACAATAATTAATATTATACATTGAAAATAGCTTTTACCGTTCCTGGAGTAATGTTGATATGAAAGCATCAATTGATCAGCGAACCAAAATAAAACCAATAATTTATTTACAAACTATTATAAAAAACATAAACATAACATTCCAAGATGATATTGTAAATTTTATTGTAAAAGACAGATTTCATATGACTCTCCAAGTTTCTTTATTCATATTATCCTACCGAAAAAGGCGTTTCATTCGGAGTAACTATAGAATGTAATCCTCAATAAGGCGCTACTAATTCTTTTTAAGTGCTTTGAAAGCCTCAAATTCTAGAGAAGAATTTCATGCACCATCAACTGGTGCAAGCAACAAGTCAAACAATCGATCAAAAGATCACTTTGAATACAAAAGTGTCTAAGGTAGAATAGTGTTTTACTGAGTAGGTAGTCCACTCTAACCACTTGGAAAAAATAGCCTTTTCTATTTATCATGTTGTTTTGTTAAAGATTGATAAATAAATTTATTATTAGAGTTCACCCTCGAACTAATTTTAACGAAGAGGTACAGAAGATATTTTGATTTGAGCATTTAAATATTTATCTGACCTTTATTATTAACAGTGAGACTTAATTCCATTGAGTAAAAATTTAGATTTTTAAATTACCATACAAATTATGTAAACTGTGATTAATACAGTTAAATAATGTAAACTTGAAAACCTACATTTTTATTCTTAAAGTTATTTTAGGGATTCAAATCTAAAATTTAATCTTTCATAAAGATTAAAAAGTAGGTTTTCAACCTTTTACTTCCAGATTTCACACTTTTGAGTTTAGAGTATAAATACACGACATCCTGAATAATGCTATGAAAATGTGCCATGTTTTTTAGATCGTACGAAAGCGATTTAAAATAACGTGAAGTTCTTAATTATTTCTAAACTAATTATTTTTAATAATTATTTAAATTGATCTAAAAGAGCTTTGATTATTCAAAATATTATAGTTATATATTTAAATATTCTAAAAATATGCGCAAAATTACATACATGAAAACTTTTCTATACAGCAAAAAGTTTTATTTATTAGCTGTTAAAAATATTGGTTTCAAAACTCTTCTACAATACGTCAATCAACACTATTAATGCGCTAACAAGTGTTATATTTTAAAATATTTTTGACATGCTTCGAAATACTTAAAAAGCATACATAATAGATATAGTTCTTGTAATATCCTCTCTGATATATATGATAGTAGAATATTTTCACGTAAATAAAACATTAAAACTGATGACTGACAAAGTAATAAGTTTAAAATATTATTTTTCTTGGAATATATGAATAAATAAGATGTAAGGTATTATAAATGTCGAGTAAAACTTTTTATTTATAAAAAGGCACATCGACTATTATATCAAATATAATATTCTGCAACGCTCACTGCAGATCACAAAAATATTTCACTTATCGACAGTTGGTAAGTTAAATGTTTTCGTTTTCAATGCCTCTTTTTAACACAAGATTGATTTGTTTATCAATCAAGATTTAATAGTACATTTACTTTTAAAATACAAATCAAATTACACATAGAATTAATTACAAAAATTAATTTATAAAAATTAGCGCTTTTGAAAATTACTATTCAACATTTTGAATATTAAAAACTAGTCACAATACTTCTAAAATAACATTACAGACTAGGATGAAACGAGTTAAACAGTTATTAGCCCTGAATCTGTATCCTTCGAGGATTTTAATATTGTGGTATTTAACTTTACTTTTATAAAATTTAACTAAGGATATTAATGCTATATTTTGGCTTTACAAGGAAAACCTAATTAACTATTGTTCTGTTTTGATTTTTTTCGTAATTAAAAATAAGAAGCCCTAAATACATTTTTATTTATTTTCTTGATTTTAACTTAGTAAAAAGCCTGATTTTTTCATGAATAAAAAACCTAATAATATCTAAGTAAACTAAACAAATTTAAAGACATGCATATAGTCAAAATTATGTATTTTGCTTAATAATGATACATTTGTATAAACACCTAAAATGTTTTGTTCTGCTAGCAACAAAATTATTAAAAAAAACATCTTCTCCGAGCTTTTTTCTAGCTGTATTACCGACCGCAACATTTCCAAATTCAAAACTTTCCCTTCCAGAATCATCGATATTATTTAAATAATTAAAACAAATCCCTCGCAATCAAACCATATTCCATATCACAAAAAAATCCGCGTAAAAATAGCTCAACGGCCTCTATCGCACTATCAAAACTGGCCACGAAATCAGTTAGAAAAAAAGCTTTCACCCGACCCTCGTTCAAGCTTACCCGCCGCAGAACAAAACAGCCGCGCAACGAAAAATCAACTTATACACGCGCACAGCACACAATATACATCGCGGTTGAGTCTTTTCACCTGGGTCCCGCACAGCTCGGCCGCTCGAGCATCGAGAAAGGCGTCGTCCTTCGCGGGCAGACGAGAAAAGAGAGACGATTTTTACGAGCTTCGGAGGCGACTCGAGCCGCCTCACTGGACCTCGCAGACGAAGAAGGTTTCGAAACTGCACGGGCTGTCGTTCCATTTGAGGCCCTTGCCGTCCCGGTTCCACAGCTCCAGGCAGTGCTCCTCCTCGCCGTTTTCGTATCTGGAAGATGAGAGGGAATGTAAGAGATGATTGGATGGCTGGAAGCGCGCGTTGCGTTATTTTTTAATGAAGTTTTTGGTTTTAGCTGGCTGTTTGGGAATGGTTAGCGGTCTGATTGGAATGTGTAATTTTTAATTAATTGCATAATTTTTAAGCTTCGTAGACTGATGAATGAGAGTTTGATGATACTGGTAGCAACGAGAAAAATAATTGAATTTTAGTTCTAGAATGTACGTGAATCAAGTCAAATCAATTATTTAAGCGCTCAAGTGTAAATGTTAACGTAACGTCTAAAAAAGTGCTCTGATTCTCCGCGCATTTACTCCATCAAGATCCGCACTAAACGTTTAAACCCTCATTAGGTGTATCTCACAAAGTCCCAGCGAAAAAATGCGTGTGTATCCACGATATACGCGCTTAGCCATAACGTGAAAGCCCTAATGTTCTAATTGCATCTCGTTTAATTTGCGCTCGATTGGAAGAGATGGCGATTAGCTTTTACGTAATGCATCGACATGCTGTGCAACTGCTTGGCTTAAGGGAATGGACGCTACTTGTGATACAATTTTTTTTCTTCTGCCACTTCCTTTTCTAACTTTAATTAGGAAATCGGAATTCACAGATCCCCGGGGTCCGATTGGAGGTTTATCTTTCATTTCTGCTGATGTTTATATAGAAACATATTCCGACATATTCTTTATTTCAATTCTGTAAAGTATTTTTCATAACGTAGACTGCTATTTAGTAAATTGATTTTAAATAGTATATAAAACATTTATAAATATCATTGCTGATTTTTTGAAAAAATCCGAAGTTGCCGAAACGAATATATGAACGCAGCGAAATTCTGTTCTCCAACAGCTTAAAAATTTCGCCATCAGATGAAACTTCACTTGGTTTACGGCGCTACTGTTATCAGATAATCACCAATAAGCAAATAATTTATAACTCAAACTTTCTATTTTCAAGCTTTGCTAGCTGAGAAAAAAACTTCGACCTATAAAGCAGCATAGCACTGATTTACGCTACTGTCAAACATAGATTTACAAAACGTTCAAACCTCTAATCAGACCATAATCATACACTTCTAAATCAGAACCTTCACATCCTTCCCAAAAACAAGCCGCCAAAAAGGTTTCTTACCGGAAGTTATTCGGCTCTCCGGTGTTCCAGTTCTCGAAGGTGACGGGCCGGCCATTAGCCATCCAGAAGAAAGTGCCCTCCTCGCCCTGATCGGTACCCGACGTCCAGAAATGTTCATGACCAAGACCAAAGTCCTTGATATGCTTTTCTAATTTGTCGTTCTCCTCCTGTGAGCTTATGCTCGCCAGATGCATGCCGTGGTAACGGCAGTACTGGGATGCCCTGTACCAGTTCGCCTAGAATGCAGGTGGAAAATAAATTTTTTCTGTATCCGATTGTAGGGTGATATCTTTTTGGAATTGATTTCTTGTTTTAAGAATTAATGACTCTAAGATAGTACCTATTGAAGCATTGTGTATTTTTTTTTTACTTCGCTATAATGCGAATATAAAGATTTTTACTATAATATAATCGAAATGACAAATAAATAAATAAATGTTGTCGAATCAAGTTTTTTTTTTAATTTGATTACCTTAAAAAATATTCCCAAGTAGTATCGTTTTTCTCCTAGCTTCAAAAGTGGCATCGTCCACCTCATGGTTCCCGAGGTTACGGTTTCATCAGCACAATTAGGACAGTCATCTGTAAAAATAAAAATAGGAATTTTGAATTAAATAAATTAACATAACAATATTTTGATCCCTTGGTAATAAAAGAAAAATAAAAAAGCCATCAATTTTAAAAAAAAGTGTAAATTTTTATGAAGGTCATTTAAAAAAACGGATATACAAAAAATAATGAAAAAATGCATTTTATACTTAAGATTAATTACCGCAAAAGATTTTATAATACAACATAAAATCGAAAAAGCATCAATTAAAAAAGCAAAAACATGCTTAAAAATTCAGGTATTATAGCATAAGACCGAAAATCGAAAGACGATTCGAAAAATTACATATTCCGGGACTACTTTCCTTTTTTTAATAGTCGAATCTAGGTAAATCCCATCAGTGGGTCATTTGGGATTACGTAAAAGATCGGCGTGCCTTCCCAAGGTCGTATATTTTTTTCGAAAAAGATAAAACTGAAATTTTTTGAACTTCGATCGGATACCTCGACTTTTTCGTGCGAAAGTGAATGTGCTTTTATTTCTGGATCTCTACAGGCTTCAATGCATTTGCATTTATAGATATATGCTTTTATTTATCATTGAAAGCATTTTGCTGTTATTGCATAAGAAGGTTTTATAAACTGTTTATGTATTATAGCCAATGACGTAAATTTATGTCTTATCACTGTAAAATGCTTACAAAATAAACCAATTTAATTATTTTTATTTAAAAAGTAATAAGAAGTTTATTTACATCAAAAATTAAAATTTATAATAATTTAAACTTCAACCCCCATATACTTAATAAGGTAATTGTATTGTTTCAAGGTTACATGCTTTTTGCAGAAGAGGAAAATATTATTGAAATTAGTTAAAGTATACACATTTTACAGAAATTAAAAATAACAAAATTGCAATGAAAATAAGTGTTCTATTAAAAAAATAAACACAAAGTATCAATTACATTTAATCATCAAACACGTCGATAAAACAAATTTAAAATATGAGTTGATATTTAATAATTGCTTTTCTGTCTGGATAATGACAGATTCGCTCATGAAATACATTAATGGACTACTAACTGAATATAACAGAACATAACATAATAAGATAATTAATGCTGATTTTCTGCACGTGAAAATACATTACACTAATTTTAACCCTTTAAATGTCTCTTTCCTCATTGCTTTATTGAAATATGCTCAATATTGACCATATAATAACTATCAAATTATCGTTAATTACGTATTCTTGCCTGATTTTACGTTGTCGGTTTGAGTAACTTAATTGCTTAACTAATGTTCTTTTATCAAAATGCGCCATACGATTATCGGTACATTTAAACCAATGTTTTTTAATACCTAATAAATGATTATATAATCCAATTTTCTAGAAAATATTTTGAAATTAATTATAATATACCCATACATTTAATGTTTCTAAAAATATTTTTTACTTCAAAATGAATTATGTACATAATTTCCAATAAATATCCGATTTTAACGAATGATTCCATCTCTAATTAATTTTAACACTTTCCTATTTACAAATTCCTTTAAATACTTCGAATAAATATTGTTTTTGATTGATTTACTAATAATTCAAACATTCCTCCAATCTTCAATACAAAGACTTGTACAAACTCCTCTTAATACAGCATATCCCACTTTCGAGACGTGGTCCGAAAATTTCATTTCACCGATCCGGGTCGCCATGGTACAGATTCGTATGGCATCCATCAAGCGAGATTTAGGAGGATGTTTTTCACCTGCAAGCGTCTTTTTGGGCTGAGAGCTCTCTCGTGCAACTTAATGAGCGCTCCGCAAGAGCAAAGAGAGAAAAATGATAAATAGAAAGTTTTACTTTCTGATATCGAAACGCGTTTGAACTCGAGAGCTTAGGCAGCGGGGATAAATAGCTCATTTTAGCTTATGAACTGAATTTATGGGCGTTTGTCCAGTGATTATTGGAAAATCGGATGCGAGTGTTGAGTTGGTGTTGGAGGATTAAATAAATACTAGGAGAACTAGAAACATTGTATTAAATTCTATGAAAAAATTGCATGTAGCGTGTTTATGAATTATTTATTAGGAGAATCGAGACTAGTTCGAGATCATAAATATAAGCGATCGTGATAATGTTGTCGTCGAAGAAAATGTATAATTTTGTAGGTGGTGTAGCTGAATAAAGTAAAAATATGTTTCACTTAATTATAAAATGAAACATTGCAAAGTCGTTAAGCTTTACTGATACAGACTCTTGTAATTTTCTATATTAATTTTATCTTCATACATAATTTTCTTAATACTTTTGAATTATTAAATGTTATTTATACCACAAATTATAATAAATCAAGTAATAATCCCTTTCCTTATCAGGTGATTCTTAATTTTTTAAATTTAGGCACTTAGTGAAAGTTTAAATGCATAATTAAAAAAATTGTTCTCATCATCGTTCCATAATCTAATTAATATATCAATCAAGTACGTAAAAAATACCTAATTTATTTTTCTCCTTGATTAGATCTGACAGTCGAATTTCTTTCATTATTCTTCATTAACGAGTGATTCATTATTGTATGTAACTGCAAAAGTCAGTCGACCGAAACTAATAAAACTAAATTAGAAACCGTTAGCAGCTTTTCTTTCACCCGCCCTGAATGATTCATATAATTTCAATATTTTATAGCCACTATATTCGAATCTCCTTTGCTCCTCACTGTTGACAATAACAAGTAGCATTTCATTAAATTTCGAATTTCAATATTGCAAAATCTAATAACTCATACCTGACCCAATAATCACCGTGCAAAACACTGATTGCAACCTCTCACCGTCTATAAAACACTAAATAAAAATCGCGTACCTTAAAACCGCTTAATAAGAAACCAGTCACTATTCTCCTCTCAAACGAATAAATCGGCAAGCTCGAAAATTAATTGAATACTGTGCATCGCATCTCAAGGCGAGCAGCGCACAAGGAAAAACCAGTTCGCAGGCGCCTGAATTGTGCATTTCATCTCTGACCTGGCTCTCGAATTTGTTTTTTTTTTATCTGGAGCTCGTGATTTTTGTTGTTTGAAAAACGGGCTCGCCGATTTTTATCAAGGAATTGCTTTCTTTGGTTGACCGTCGACGTGGATATGCTGAGGCATGAATTTATTATTGTCCTTGAACTTGTGCGTGTACGCATGGGATATGAATTGAGACTCTGATAAATTGTTGGGTTTGCGATTTTAAAATGAGGCGCTGTAATTAAAGCCGACAGAAGTATGAAATTACTTAATTTTGGCATAAGTTTAATTCGTTAATCGTTATATAAAATGTGCATTCCATGGACATTTTCCAACAGGTGTACATGTTAATTTATTACCCTTTCCAAACGCTTTCCAAACAAAACGAAAGGCTTGTTAAAGTAAAATATAGAGAGCACTTGTTAAATTAAAAAATTACTCTTAATTATTTTCTACCTTCACAAGAACATATAACCTTTTACAATCATTACAAAATCAAACTTTCTATCCTCGTAATTTTCAAACTAATGAAACATCCAGCTCCCTCCAATAATAATTATAACAATCAGCACTTTTACAAGCCATTACACTAACAAAAAAGCCATCGTTACATCAAACCGATAAGCCACCACAATTATCGCATCAAACCACGCAACTCTGCGCGTACGCACAAACGAAAGCAGCCGGCAATTAATCGGCAATCAAACTGACAAAATCGTCAAGCTCCGATCAACTTTCCTCGCGCGCTCCTCTCAGAACAATCCCGCCACACCGCGCGCCAAACTCTGGAAAAACCACATTGGCGCGCTGGCTCGGATTCCGCGGTTGCACAATATTCGCTCGGCCGGGCGAACAAACAGATTCTAAAATCGGCCGGGGCATAGAATCGGCGTCGGGGAAATCGGCCGAGGAATGCGCGTTTTCATTTCCTGCATCTGGAGCGCGGGTTCTGCGAAGGGAAAACGGGCGCGCGCAGGTGCCCTGGGCTCGTTAAAAATCGAGCCGGAGTAAACGATGTGTTTGCGCTGCTGAGAGCTAAATATTTGGTCTGTAAGCGAGAGTGTTCGAGTGGCTTCCGCGTTTGTCTCTTTTGCTACGCTTTGATTCTTGCTGGGAGATAGAGAGGTGTGGGTTTAAGTGTACATGGGAGGCTTGGGTATAGAGTTAGATATGGGAGTGAGGGGAATCGGATTTCGCGCGGCTGAATCGATTTATGTGTGTCTTAGTGGAGAGAGAATTCGATGGGGACTGGGGGAATTGGTGTTGGGTGAATGGTTAGATGTTGTGCTTAAGTGATTACGTTGTTTTTGAGGTAGTTTTATCGATGATCTTAATGGTCGCTTTTATTTAATGTGATTATTTTGCGAAAATTAAAATAATAACATACACCGAGCCCATTTTTATTTCGATACGTCGCCAAAAAATACGAGATAAGGATCAATCTCGCAAACATGATAAAGCTAATTCGAAAAATCTAAAAATGTCTTATCCTTCATAATAATCAATAAAAAAAAAGACTAAAACCGCTCCATTTTCACCGCCTCAAAATCTCACCTCACCAACGCTCTAATTCGCCAAACCCCCATCTCGCTCTCCTCGAGCACAATCCAGCCATTTATTTTAATCATTCCCCGCTAAACAGATTACGCCCGTAACCACAGCTTCTGCGCTCGCTCCTCGCGAGAGAGAGAAAGTAAGCGATCCGTAGTTCGATACATAAAACGAGATCGTGAGAGATCGGGTCCAGCGGCTCCGGCGGAAGACGAAAAAAACGAAAACAAAGCCGTATACACGCGTGTAGCCATGCGCGCAGGCCGAAGGCGAAGATCTCGGCGAGAGATACATGTGGGTCGTCGCCTACATTCGCCGCGGAGGCACTTCCGACGTCGGCGCCGCGCGGAACCTGTTCTTCCGATCGGCAAGGTGCGCGTATGTCGATTTTTGACGCGAGCTGGATGGTAATTTGAACGAGCGGCTTTAGGTGAGAGATAAGAGGCCGGATGCGTATGCGTTGAGATTGGAATGAGTTTTTTAAAAAATGGGAAATATGTTGATGCTTCTGGTTGATCTCTTTTTTTATATGTGGATGAGAGAGCAAAGTACTCGCTGTTGTATTAACATACTTTATTAGTTTTAGCTTATAATTTAATGAAAATCCTTTATTGATAAACTTTATTGATGCAAAAACAGTTTTTTAAATTGTGCTTTAAATATTTTAATATTGAAAAAACATTCAAATTGGGAACTCTTATTGTAATTGTAACTACTTTATTGTAGATGAATTTAACAGATATATTTTGAAATTTGTAAATAAAAGTCAAAATAAGTGAAACTGAATTATTTTTTAAACTTTCTCAAAATTCCAGAATATTTACATAAAAAAACTACTTACACTTTAAACTCGACCCATATAAAACAAAGTATTGTATCGTATCGATTAATGACTTATAACTGCCTTATTTGATATAAACTTCAAGTTGTTTGTTTCTTAAATAACTTTACACAGTTTTATAAAAATAGTAAACGTATCTCTCTTCACTTTTAATAAATCTTTTCAACTTCGATTTCAAAAACCACTCCACGTCCTTTACTCTTATCAGTTAAAAAGAAAAAATAATAAGGAAGGTCAAAGAATTATCATTAAATTTCTCTTCATAGATGTACCTAATTGGAACACTGGAACGCACTAAAACTAATATTTTTGATATATTGACATCTTTCAATCTTTCAAAAATTCAGAGATTAAAAGTCGAAAGCAGGCCAGGAATTTTTCCTGTTCTTAACTAGCTCCTTTGACGCCTCTAAAAGGCATTCCTTTTATTTAGATAAGAATATGCGTGTTTCGATAATATCAGCATTTTTTGTTCGCGCAAATTCAGTGTTGATATAGAGAAATCGGCGATCCGATAGTTCGTGACTGTCTAAAATTTGTGAGACGGATAGTCAAATAAAATTAGGGCGTGATTTATATCCGTGTTTCATTAACTGGGTCAATGTCGAGTGGTATGAATGTCAGGAATAATTGGATTATTTTTTCCTGCGTCTGTGATTTAATACGAGTTTATATTTTGCCAGATTTAATTACAACGCTAATGAGTGATTTTATTGATAAGCTTTTGATATACCTTTTATCGGAATAAAATTTCCAATTAAGGATTTAAATTAATTAGGGATTGCGCAATTATTGCTCTTTTAGTAAATAAATTTTCAGAAAATAACGTTATTAACACGTACATTTTTTAGTGCCTTCAACGTTTACAAATTAATTTTAAAGGTTTGTTTAAAAATAGTTTTTGAATTTGTATTTAAATATTATATTTTTATTTTTACTACTTTATAATCAGTATAAATACAGCTACCTATGTGATGTAATTTTAAAATAAAAATACTAGTATAATATTTTTGTGATATAACTATCGCAAAGCCACACTTTACGTCTGTGAGTTGTTTTTTTTTTTTTTAAACGTCTGAATAACTCTTCAACGTATGCAAAATTTGAATAAAAAATAAATGAATAACTTTTATTAGCTTCGATCACTAAATCAGAAAATACAAACGAAATTACTGGCTTACAGTAAAAAAAATACGCGAGAGGGTTGATCTGTTTCACAAAAAATAATGCATTTTCCTGTCAAAGTAAGAAATCGACTGAACGTATTTAACATAAATAATGCAAGTTTAACTCTTAAAAATATCTGAAACTTGCTAAACTTTAATGGTCGATTATAAAATTCAGGGTCATACTATCGCGAACAAAACAAATGTTTTCGAAACGATCCACATGACACGCGCAGCGGCTAACGAATCGTAAAGTCCTTTGAATGACAAAAGCAAAGCAATGTGCGCCTGACCTCGAATACGACATTTATTTGTCTTCTGTATGTGCACGTAGAGAGAGAGTGAGAAAAAGAATATCTGTTTATTTTATTCTCCACTTTAAAGGTACTGAAAAAAAACCTTTGGGTGCTTTAAGCGACATGTGTATCATAAATGAAATTTTCTCATTATGCCAAGGTGATCGATCTCTGGTATAATTTAATTTGGAAGATAAATGTTTAGATTATGCTTGGAGGCGCGATCTTTTGTTAAAGGAGACATCGGTTGCCTCGACTGACATCAATATTCAATTGCGTGAGAGTTGAATAATATTTTGACGAAAGCGTATGTAGGTATACGTCGTATTATTGTTGGCCTACATTTTCTTAATCCAAGATTAATGTGAGTTTAGTTAGAAATGAATTCTTTTGTTCAGGAGAAAATCGTAGATTAATATTTTTCGATTCAAGTAGTCAAAATTAATTGTATAGCTTCTGCTTTTGATTAATGTAAAAATAATCAGATAAAAACCAGAAAATAATTTTTTTATTTTATTAATTCCGTTAGTAAATATAAAAAAAAAAATTATCGTATTGTCTCAGCCAGAATAGAAAATTAAATAGTTTTTCATTGCAAATTAATTAGGTCGCCTTATTATTAACATTATTGCTGATTAAGCTCTAGTTAGGGCGTTGTTAGAACCATATCTGGAGACAGTATTATTATGGTATTGTTCTTTTTATTAGATAAAATGTGAATTTTTAATTTTCAATCATTTTTATATTTTCATCTTGTTATCACTTTCATTTGAAATATTAATAAAAAATCAATCAAAAACATGAATTTACCAATTGCATCTTACAATACTTATTTATTTTTATTTGCTATTATGTACTTAAGAATATTTTAAAAATTTCAAAACGCTTTGAATAAATTTCTACCTGACACTTTGAATTGTAAATCGAAAACTTATCACAAGATGGCTTAATTCTATCGTTGTCATTCTTCAAAATATGTATTTACCCGTGAATTTCGAACTGGGCTCGACAGTTGACGTTGAGTTGTTTACTTATCACGTATCCGGATTCTCTATTGTGCTCTGAGATTTTCATTATTCAAACTAATAGTCTACTAAATATTGCCGTATCTTGTTGAAAGGTAAGTACAGTAATCTTTTTATTTATATTCATTTAACGATTTTTTGAAGTAAAAAAACATTTTTATCTCGGGTAAAAAAGACATATATTTGTCGTCAAATGAAACGTGAAGCTATTAAATCCTAAACTAGAAACAGTATTAGCTTAATTTAAAATTGTAGGTTTTGTATATAATCTTTTAAAAATTAAACCTTTATTAATTTTATTAATGTTGGCAATTATTTATCGTAAATATCAAGAATGTAAATAAGTCGTAAACAGATATTTCATACAAATGGTTGATCTATTGTAAAGACATTTGAAGACAGCTTATACTTATTCTTAAATATATTAAAATCGTATTTCATTTTACAAGTTCATATAATGAAATTCGTCAACACAAACGAATTAAAAAAATATATTATTTAAATGCATGAAAAAAAAAAATCACGCCATGTAATTATCAAACAAATTTTCCTGTCACAAATTCTTAACCACCTGATCTACCACCCAAGCCACTAATGGATCCCGACATCGGCGACATGAACGACCAAGAGATGAACCCCATCATGAGGGACAACGGCCAAGAATCCCGCGAGCACGAGCTAGGCGCCCACGCAGTCCCCGCTGCTCTAAACGCGGTCGGCCTGATGCCGCGGCTCCATCCCTCGCCGGAGCCAATGGCTCAGGAGGCCAACGCTGCCGCGCAGCCGGCTCAGGTCTACGTGAACCCGCAAAACGAGCAGAACGGAAACGTTCTAGCTGGGATTCGCATCACCGAGACGGCCGATCCCTTGTACATCTCGCTGGTCAACTTCAACTTCCGCTGGGACATCGTTGGCAGTGGGCTGAACCACAGACTGCCTGTCTGCACGTCCGTTTTGGACCTGGAGCTCAACTGGGAGCTAAGTCTCTACCTCGAGCGTGAGGAGTTCCTCATGCTGGGTGTCTCGCTGCTCTCGATGAGGCCCCGCCGGCTCAGCGTCAAGGCCAAGTGTTTCACCGTCGTCGATGAGAACGAGGACGACAGCATCGAGGATCCGGTGTTGAATCTCGAGTATACGGATGTTAATACGAACCAAAGACTGCCTTTGCACAGTAGCATAACGCTTAAGAGGATAGAGGATTTGAACGAAGAGTTGGGTTTTAAGGTCGTAAAGATGTCGATAACCGCCCAGAGGAGGGCCAGGGAGGTCGATCGGAGGAACAGACTGGCCAGAGACCTGAGGGCTCTGCTGTATTCCGAGGAGAATTGTGACGTCAGGTTCAGCATTGGAGAAGAGGTGAGGCTATAGATAAGTTTTGTTGTGCCGGCTACTTGCAATCATATCGTTTGGATTAGGAAAGCCAGTGATTTGGCTTAAATTTAATTTGTTATTGTATTGGTCCTATAGTAAGTAATAAAGTCCAGTTTTTATATCAAAACGTTAAATAATTCAATATTTAAAATATTACCTCGGTGTGGATTAATATATAAAGTCTTTAGAGTTGATTAAAAGTACAGAATCTCAAAATAACCTTGTAAAATAAATAAACAAATGAGTAAACTGCCTTCCTTTCAATTTATAATTCTTTTAGTTTTTCAATTTGCACAGGGCAGTGTTGGCCAGCAGGAGTCCCGGCTTCAGGAAGCTGTTGGCTAGATATCCGCCAGATCCTTTAACTTGCATCAATGTAGCAGAAGAGGATCCGACCACTTTCAGGCAAATGATAAAATTTATTTACTACGGCGAGGTCGATGATCTGGAGAAGGACGCGCTGAGCCTGCTGCTCGCCTCGGAAAGGTGGGAGATCGACGATCTTAAGACAGTCTGCGAGGAGCAGCTCAACATCGAAAATCCTTCACAATACAACGTGCCAGCACCTCACGGCCCGGTATGAAGCTTTTATTCGATAATAATTGCAGAGTTGAAAAGTTTTGTTTTAAAATAATTTATGAAAGGTGTAATAAAATTTCAATTTATTTATAAAATTAGTACAAAAAATCACAGTACCAAAAAATAATACAGATATTAAGCATTACTATATCGACAAATTATTCATATAAATATTGATCTACTCCGAACTAAGCTATTACTTTTGATATAAATAAATATAGATAAATAAATGTAGATCAATAAATTCATATTTATATGAATAATTTGTCGATATACATAACCACCGAACAATAGTATCTTTTTTTGAATTAATTAATCATTACTATTGATTGTTATTTAATTTTTAAAATCTTGTTTTTTAATTTAAAGAATAATTTTGAATATTTAATTCTTTTTATAGATTGAACTTCCTAGAGTTGAAATTCGATTTTACCATCGAAATCGATAAGGTGAGAGATGGCATCAATCACAAACTAATTTTAATAAAATTCCAATATTATAAGGCAACGTGGTAACAAGGTATTTCTACAAATAGAATTAAAAGTGAATGAAAAATATTACGTTTTACGTTAATGAAGTGTAATTAATTTCTTCTTGTTATAAGCTATCTTGTTAATAAATATATATTTATAAATATATTTTTACCTTTCCCTCTTACGTTCTACAACTATAACAATATAATCTTGTTTTTTAACGTACTAATAATTTTAGTATCAAATAAAATATTATTTTAATATTATTTAAATTCAAAACAATTCAAGTAAATCCCTTTTTTTAAATTAAGGTACTTTTATTTTTGAGTGGGTATCCATAATCGAATTGGGTGAGAAGATGATTTGTTTTATTTTTCTTCGGTGTTTTAATGTATATTAAATAAAGCTCACCTCAGTTAATCTAATAATAATTATATGATTCCATTTATTCATTAATAATTATGATTTCATAAGTAAATCGAATACTCTTTGTTAAATACCGTAGATATATACCATCTAATGTTTAAAAAAATTGGATTGACTTAAGCTTATAGTATTTCAAGCAGTAATATTATATAAAAATATATATTTTAATAATTTTTCAATTTTAAATTAAAAACGAAAGTGGTCATGAAGATCAAGAAGATTATTTAAAAAATTAAAAAAATTCTTTTTACTTTGCATATCGATTCTTTGATCCGAAATATGATATGCGTGTGTCGGCATTTTGTCAAACGGGTCATTGTGTCCCTAATATGTATAATATAGTAAAAAACAGTTTTTAATTAAAGAAAAATAGACGGTATAGTTCAATACATAGGTAGGTTTACTTATAGTGATGAACGATTTATTTTTATGTTGATTTTTTTGATTAAGTAATTTAATCTGTTTCAAAATAATATTAATTGACTTCAAATAAGTGTTAAATAAAAGTTGTAAAAGTTGTAAAAATTTGTTAAATAAAAGTATTTAATATTAATAATATTTAAAAAACAATTTAATTGTTTTGATTATGACTAATTAGCTCAAGAAAATGAAAGCCGACTTGTGCGATTGACAGGAGTTTTCTTAAATTCAAAGGAAAAAAGTGTAGTTTATAACTTATTACATATAATAATAGCATAGTATGATTCAGCTAAGGGATTCCCCGAAACGTGTCATACAGCTTAGAATTATAAACATAAATACGCCTTCCTCGTAAGAGATTGTCTAATATAATTGGCTATTATGAGAGACTTTAAGGCGGCTTAAGTATCTACATTTTTTATAAAAACTAATTTAAAATTTAAAATTATTTTTATTATAATTTTATTTTTTATAGTTTAATAATATTTAATTATTTAAAGAAAAAAATCAATTACTTATCATTATTGAGATTAATTAAGTTAAAGATAAAACAAGCATTTTTAGTTAAAAAATAAAAGTTACAGTACCGTTTCAGCTCTTAACGAGTCAAAAGTTCAACAAAACTTAAGGTTGCAAATCCACAATATTAAACAAATTGCAAAATTGTGGACATTAGAAGACATACTTATATAAAAAAGATTTATTTACATTCTTATTACCAGTAAGGCGTATCCAAACTGCAATCGGGGGTGTATCTTGCTTCGGCGTGGCCTTAGCCACGGTTACCTGGCCTACAGCACATCTTGCACTGACCAATATCCAGCATCAAGATCAGCTCAGATAGTCTGTACACGTGCGTACGAGACAAATGCAATACTTGCAATGGCGGCGACCACGTGATCGGCATGCAGTGTTCACGTGGGAGCGCACTGACCTGTTATTGGTCAAAGTTCGCAATGAGCAGGGATAGCTTTCGAGTGGCTAAACGCCGGTATACACAAGCTGGGATTAAAGGTGAAGGCAAGCCTAGCTTGGAATCTGGCTCTGTATCCGATATGTTAAACATCCGAGGACAAGACAATCATTCATAAGAACAAGGTGGCTTTGGAAGGTTCAATGCTCTCTGATCCTTAAAAGGGTGAACGTTAAATATCAGATCTCAAGTGCGAAGTTACGCTGAGAAATCTAGTCTAGTTTGCAGTAAAATTAAAGTGAAGATCGAGTAAGCCGCACCGGCTTGGCTGCAATTCGGATAAAGTGGGTGCAAAAGTAGATAGCTAATATGTTGAACGATTACGGAGTGTTGCTATTCAGCGAGTCGTGTAGTGACATTACGTTAATTGTCAACGGCGTGAAAATTTTCGCCCACAAAGTGGTACTTGCCACGAGGAGTTCCGTGTTTATGAACATGCTCGGTAACGAGCCTGACAGGTGAGTCGAAAATGCAAAATTTATTATTAATTTAAATAATATAGTTATAAATATTTTATTATTCAGACGTATCATAATTTATTTGAAAGATTGTTTAGATTAATTTATTTTAAGAAAACCGAGAATAATTTTTTTACTCGCATTTTATTTATTTACAAGCTATATTGATAATTTGAAAATTTCTTACTTGAAGTTTTCACCATTTTATTGACATCTAACAATAGCGCAAAAGGATTTATTTAATAATCTAAAGATTTCTTTAAATTAAAAGGGGCGGGCATCGAAAAATAGAAGGCTCAGTTCGTATTCGTATCAAAATGTGGCAAAAAATTCATCAACAGAGTCTTCTTTTTTCATCAAAAAATTCATGAGATCGTAGATTTGACAGTATAAAAACATACTGTTCAATTAAGAAAGTTAAAATTATTAGAAGTAGATGAATCTTTGAACAAACTTAAGTAATG
>UELX01001583.1:0-41372 GCA_900480035.1 Eupelmus urozonus | reverse complement strand
CAAATGCACTCTGGATTAATTATTAAGACGCGGCGTATTGACTGTACCTTTGTTGGCGCGAAAAGTTAGGTTAGGTTGGGACCCAATTTGGATTAACTATTAATCCACGTTTCTTAACACTTAATAAATATGTGTTTTTAAATAGTATTTTTCAGCATTCTCATTTAAGTACGATATTTACTACTAACTGTAAAGATTCTTTTTTCTCAGTGCATAGCACATGTATGCCACCCGAGCCGAAGGCGCATTTACATGTGCTATGAACTCGCAAATTCTTTACATCCCTAGATGCGTAATTACTATTAATTTCGTGTGGATGCTTACGCATGAGCGAAGCGAGCGCACTTGTGTCGTAGATATAACTATTTATACTTAGAACAAATAATAATAGCAGAATAATTTCGACAGTTTAGAAATTATTGATTTTATCATTTGTATTCTTATATCTAGCCGTAATAATAGTAATAAAGCCAATAAAAGAATAAAAGCATATGGTTTATCAAATATAATGATATAATAATATTAAAAAAAAATCAATAAATTTTCAAGCAAATAGAATCTATATAAAAATGACGACTATCTACAAAAGTAGATTAAGAAAAAATGAAATTCGCCAGGCGCACAGACCCACACGAGCTCAGACTAGAGGACGTCGCACGGAAGAAAGGCGAGAAAAATCTTGGATTTTCTCGAGATAGGCGAAAGAGAAGTCGGCGGCGGCGGCCGATTGGATTTGGTCATTTTTACAGGCTACACGGAACCTACACGCGATGATCCACTCGTCGCGAGTTTTATCGCCTTTCCGCGCGCCCGGCTCTGCACCGGCGCTCCTGAGTGAGATCGATGGCCGTTACTTCCCTCCTCCCTATTCCCCCCTCCTTTTTTTATCACCCGTCCTCGCAGCCTGACTCTAAAGTCTTTTTTAAAGAGGTTGCGAGAGGTCCGGGGAAACAAGCTCAAATGTTTGTACCTGCAAGTTTAGCGCGTGCCTTCGGGTTTTATGATGGTAGTAACCGAGTTCACTTGCCGTGATATTTGTACACTATGATTGCTCATTGTGTTTACTGGAAACTTTTTTATTAACTTGGGTGTAGACTTCTTGAAAAGGTCATTTTGTTTTTCTGCTATTTGTGCATGCTTTTTTTATTACTTGATACTTGCTATTATTTCGAGACTAGAATTATTTTATTTTACATCAAGATTTATGATTATTCATGAATTTACCAATCATCAATTTATCAGAGGTATCAACGTTGTATTTGTGAAATTCAGTATTATGAGGTGTAAAATAAAATGAATTATTTTATATCTGACGACTTAACGTTTTCCATTTAAATAATTCGATTAATGCGTTACTTAATTTATTTCAATGATTAGTTGACACACAGAGAAAATGACAATTTAATAATAGCAAGATATTTTGAAAGAAGAAGTTAGCTTATTATTATTGAAAGATAAACAATAATTCAAATTTAATCAATTAAAGCAAATATAAGTTTATTAATATTATTATTATTATGATCTATTTTTAAATCATTTTCAATATATGTATATTTATTCTAATAAAACATCAGATATTAATAAAATAATATAAAGTTGACATTGCGATATCGTTAAATAACATCATATATTGTAATTATTCATTAGAACTTAGTATTCTAACAAATTTGAACTTTTTCTTTGTAATTTTCTAAGTTTTTTCGTTTTTTGATTAAATAAAAAAATTTTGTGTTTTAAAAAACTCACCAGTCGTTTCCAGTTTTGGCCATATTTTGTCGTTTGCGTCCTGTTTGGTGAGGTTTTGGTTCTGCAACCATGTTAACATCTGAAAAAATTAAAAATAATTTACGGTCGATTAATAAATCGAATAAATTATACTGATATTTAAATGTATACATTTTGCCTTCAGAAATCATGAACATACATTTAATTTTGTAATAATTGCATTCATGAATAAATTAATTTATTCACGTCATCACAAGCACATTAAAACAACTATTACCCGTCGCATTTCTATTTCTCAAAAATAATAATTTCGCAATACTCCAGGAAGCTAATCGTTAAATATTTATCTTTGAGCACGAAACGCCGAGAAAAGTAGGAGCCGACCTTTAAAAGTTAGAGCCTTATAATCAAGACTCGCGCGCTAGCAGGAGGGTAAAGAGCGTACGCGCAGCGGCTAAAATCGGAGGAGTGTATTTCTTTAATTTTCCAGCGCGCGACTATAAAATCACGTAATTTTCGCGCAGCGCTTTGAGAGAGGGTGGCGGCGCGCTCTACGCAGTCGCGAAAGGCGCTTAAGTTTCTGGCCAAAGTTTTGCTAAACGAGCTGCTATCATCCCGGTTAAATATCCGGCCGTTCTCTGTTTTTGCTTCCGCCCTCCACCCTCGCGTTTCTTTGCGCCCTTCTCTCTTACTTTCTCTCTCTTTCTCTCTCTCTCTTCCTTTTCCCAGCTCCTTTCTCTCTTATCGTTCGCCTTTGTATTTTATCTCGTATCTCTAGTCTATCTCCGTCTCGCTCGCTCGTGTTTGCCCCGTCGTTCATTAAGACTATTTTCAGCGTTTGATCCGCCGCTGCCGTCGCTACCGCCTTCGTCGTTTATTTAAGCCTGCAAATTTTAAGTGCAATTTCCAAAGTGAAAGCTGTTTCGGTTATTTTCCCTTTTTTCCTACGCAGTCGAAGCTTGATGAGAGAAAATTGAAGCCGAGGAGGAACTTTAGGCGAAGGGAGAAATTGTATGTGAAAAATTTTTTAGACAAAAGATGAAACGTCAAGGAGGAGAATGTGTGTTCTGCCCTTTAAAGTAAAATTAATATTCTGGTTGGTGGAATATCAATACATATGTAATTATCTAAAGTTATTATCGAATGATAGATTTTTTTGGTTTATATAAGATGAAATACTGCAGAACTTTCAATTTTTATAGTTAAAAAAGTAGCTCGATTTCCTATGCTTTTTTAAATATTTATAGTAGTTTTTGAGAAACGTTAATCAAAAGTTGTCTGCATGTCACAGTTTTAAAGATAAAACATGTTTTATGGTTACGTCTGACCATACATAACCTGTTCTACTTTAAAATTATTCTTACTGTTTTCTTGGAAATATTTCACACATACATCTTCCTATTTTTATACAATTCATTGTACAGTCAAAACAATCCAGCCATTCAAAGAGTAATTCAATTCCTTGGAAAGATTCAAAAGAACAGTTAATTTTCTGAGAGCCTACAAGCGAGGCAGTTGGCAACTATTTTTATTTTCAAAAGTTTCACCCTACCCTCTCATTATTCTATCGGCCAACTGGCGCAAGAAAACTCGTCTTTCTTAGAGTTCCATGGCGAATTTTCCATAACTATTCTCGCGAATTTGCATACCTATGTTAATGCACTGGGAGGAATTATAAAGGCATGGCTGAGCATTTCAACTTATCTATTTTATAATCATAAGACTTATCATCGCTCTTGCACCTCTCTCTCTCTCTCTTCAAGACTTTTTTCAGATTATCATTTTGCCGTATTTTGCTTTCTCAAACTTCCTGTTCAAAGAAGATCAGAATTCGTCTAGAAAGTTAAACATCATTAAACTGTGTATTCACCATCGATCACTCGAAGTATCTGTAGCAGATAAGAGACATCCAGTCTTATTTAAAAATAAAGCTTACTTAAGGAATTTCATCACCTTATGACTACTCCTACCGCAAAATCATTAATATTCTCAAATACTCAAGCAACTCTAACCTCAGCCAAGCATAAACCGAATTGCTTCGAAACTCATCCTCACCACATTTTCCCAGAACCATCCACATCCCTTATCCAAACAGATCTCCCTTATACACCCAGCAAAGAACTGCAACGACTCCCAATGAATTCCCCCTTTACCCAGAACAGTCTCAACGTCGATTTCTCCACTGCGGATCTTCCTCCCTCCTCGTCCGCGACTCCTCACGTAAATTTCCCTCCTTACGACCAGGGCAAATAAGGCGGGCCCGAATTATGCAGCCGCTGTCTTTTGTCCTATACTCGCGCGCATGCGACACACGTGGGAGCCGCTCGTGACGGCGAAAAACCTAGCGACGCGAGCGGCCGGTATCTCAACGAGATTTGCTATGTACACGAGGAAGATACCGGCGAGGCGGAGAGGTCCTCTTGGGTAAAGCCGGCCGGAAAATCTTTATACACACAGACGCATACGTAGACGCCGCGAGGAGTCTTTCTTTTTTCTTACGGCGCGCGTCGCGCGTCTCTAGACTGCCGAATTTATTCTCGGCGAGTCGAGCTCTCGAGGCTCGCGGCTCATAAGTTGCAGTTTTATCTTTGATGACGTGCGGCCGGCTGAGCCTCGCTTTTTCCGGCTGCCTACTGAGGTAGAGTTTGAGGTGGTTAGGTGTAATGGGATTTAGGAGGTAGACGCGGAGCTGCGAGGTTGAGTTTGAATTTTTGGAGAGCTTAGGGATAAAAGGTTGCTTTGTTTTTATACTTTTGATTGTGGAATGCAGGGGTGAACTTTATTTCTTTTATTATTTACAATTTTGTGGATCAGAATTATAGTGGTATAAGTTTTCTACTTTAAAGGTGTACAATGACAAAATATGATTTATTGTGTATTTTATTAATTACTATTTTTTGCTGTTTATATATTTTTTAAAAAGGATAAAATAAAGCAGTAACTACACCATTTTAAAGCCTCAGGAATATAATTTTTGTTGCAAATTGTAATCCAAATATATCTATATCTCAATATTTGTCAAAATGAAAGTTACGCCACTTGCATTCAGACCACACGCAATATTGTGCCTCCATTGTATATTAATCATGTACTCCAGCAAAGCTTTAGAAAACTACATTGAAATGAACAACAATTTAAACATGAATATTATTCCAACCCACGTCCCAACGCAAATATCACATTTTCCTGAAATTCCAAATTGATTCTGATGAAATTTTCAAGTGCCTCTTCACCTCCCGCTTCCGGCCGAGCTAAAAATCTGCCGTCGTCCATCAAATTGGCCAAGTGCAGGGGCGGCTCGGCCAGTCAGAAATCAATGTTTGCACCGATAATTAAATTAAAAAGTAATATTCCTTATTGGAACCGCAAATCGTTCGGGGACAGCACCGAGGAGAAAGAGAGACAGAGTGCGAGCCAGAGCAGTGATAGAGAGGCGAGCTTTTCAAGCACTCGGCGAATGTTAGGAAGAAAAAGGCGCCGTTCATTACGGGCGTGGCGACGAAAAATGGTCGCTTTTCGAGACTCGCCCTTGGCCGTACTTAGCATAAAGTACCCGGGTCTCCTTTGCCCGAGCTTTACCGTGAGGACTTGGTCCACCTTCGACGTGAATATCGAGGGGTTTTTAGAAGAGGCTGGCTGCTTTCGCTTTCTCTTTCTCGCTTCATTCTCTTTTCCTTACTCGCATTAACGCGATTAATCCACGTCGTCTTTCGGCTTTCGTTTTCCTAGCGAAGAAAGACCGCGCAGAGAGGAACGGGAAGAGAAATGGAAGAGGAAGGAAGAATAGGAGAAGGGAGTGGAAAAGACAGACAGATAGGCGTAAGCTTTACTTATACCCCAGCGCGCAGGTACAGCCGAAAAGTAACAGCCACATACGCGCGCGTAAAAATGAAGAAAGGAGAAGTAGATAGGAGTAAGTACGTGGAATAACGGAAAAAGAAGAAATACGGGAAGAGCGTGAGCCGGTTGAAAGGAGAAAAAAAGAACGGCGGAAAGGCACTGGTCTGGAGGAAGGCAAAGCGGGATGGAAAGAGAAAGAGAGCGGAGGAGGAAAGGCGGTCCTCCTATTATGCATTCAGCGAGGTACGGGCGAGCGCCGCGGTTCGTCCCATTAATTACGCTCAAGTGTTTAAGCACTCGGGAGGAGGAAGACGGAGAGAGAGGGAGATAGAATAACATAAGAAGATGAGAGCGGGCACCGAGAATTTGACGGGATGTATAGCGCTGTGTAAAAAGGACGAAACGAGAAAAATGTGTCTCCCCGACTTTCTTTCGAGACCTAATTCAATATTGATGGAAAAGGAAAAACGGAAAATTGCCTCGCAGTTTTATAATTTCCGGGCTGTTATCAATTACTGTGAATGATACTGGCGAGACGTTTTTTTTTTATTAAATACTTACCTGTAATGTGAAAGCTCTTGAGGAAAGTTGTGAAAAGGATAGGAATAAAAATTTGAATCCTAACTGGGTGGATGATTCTTTATTAATTTTATAATCATAGAACTACGTTTAAAAAAAAAATGAAGGGATTAAAAAGAGACGATGTGCTGAGTACAAGAGAAAGGATGATAATGCTTCGTAAAAGAAGAAAGAGATTCGTCTCTTGA
Organism: Eupelmus urozonus; assembly: GCA_900480035.1. Classification (NCBI taxonomy): domain Eukaryota; kingdom Metazoa; phylum Arthropoda; class Insecta; order Hymenoptera; family Eupelmidae; genus Eupelmus; species Eupelmus urozonus. Next base: position 35,040 of record UELX01001583.1, on the reverse strand, counting down.
AAAATCCAGTCCTACGTAGTCTATGGCTCGCTTCTATTTAGTCAATTTGAGAAAACCCGTATATACGCGCAAGAAACCTTCTATAAAAATGAAAAAATGAAGAAAAGAGTAAAAGGAAGAGACAGCCAAATCCGTGCAACGAAATACAGAAAGGGACAAAGAAAGAAGGATAAAAAGGAGAATGCCAGCGTAGAGAGGGAAGTAGAAGTTCGGTTAGCGTACAAGGAACTGCAATTTTTACGTATAAAATTTTAAAATTCAGACTGAACTTTTCTATTTCACGTTTGAATATACTCTTACCCGGTGTGTACTGCGCCTTTTTTGCAGCGAAAGAATTTTCGCAAAGCCGGAAACAGCTTTTATTTCAATTATAATATCTTTTTGAGTGGAGTGAAAGCCAACAAACTGTATATTATATAATTATTCTCAAAATAAGAAATTCAAACAGAAGAAAAAAGCAAAACACTTAATTTACTCGATCCACCACCAGCTCATTCAAATGAATCAGCTGCGCGTATATTAACTAAAGATACATTCACAAGCAGTTGCTTACATTCATCAATGCATTTCACCGCAACCAACACACCACCGACATTTCAGCCTACAAAAAACCAAGACGGCTTGAAATTTCAAATAAACGAACGCCAGTCATGCAGCCGGAACACCGGCAAGCATAAGAAATCACGAAGAGCCAGATAAAAGGGCCGAGGCTCTTCTGCTGCAGGGCTTGAGTACATTAACGAGTTAATCGTTAATTCGGCCGTGAGCTCGCTACTGTGCGCGATCCTTTTCAGATTTCGTGCGCGCGCAGGCGGCTTTACCAAATTGGCCGGGGCGGATGAAAGGAAACTGTTGCTTGAATTCCGCTTTCTTTTTGCTTTTTTCCCCTGACGTCTATGCCTGCGCCTGATAATGGTAGTTAACTCGGCGCGCAAAGAGGCCGGAATGTTTGGCTTGAATACGCGGGCCGATGTGAAAGAATTTCTTTTGCACGATCTCATCATTTAAAAACTCGTTTAATTCACGTCAACGCCGCGGAGTAGCTTTGCAAGGAAAAAAAGAGGGAGTGAAAAAATTGGCTTTATCTTGTGCTTTTTTTTCTTTTTGCACTTAAATAAGATTGAAGCTGGAGATAATTCAATTACTCTTAATTAATGTTTAAATTGGCGGGGGGCGTCTGGTGGGTATAGTGAATATAAGATTTTGAGTGGCGCGACATTTTTAAATTGAATTGGGGGTAGTTAATTCAGTAATAACATTTTATCGCTTTTACAATTTCAAGCAGGATTCCGGTGTATACGAGGTAGAGGGAATAAAAAAATTTTAGTTTCTTTTATTGTTATAATGCAATTTGATATTCATGCTCTGGTTTATAGAAAATTGTAAGGAATTTTTAATAAAAGCTGAGAAAAATTTAGTCAAAGTCTGCGGTAATAAGGCGCTCAGTGCATTTACGTGAGTGCAGAAGTAGTGGCATGCCGAGTATATCAAGACAATATATTGTACCAAGTTTGCTTATTTTAAACGTGCAGTCAAATGCAGTTACTTTTACTATTTCATCTTTCCCAACGAGCGGACGTCAAAAATTTAATTACCAAAATCCACAAAGCCAGCGAACTTTTTGAAAATAATCGTTGAAGCAAAAATTTTAATCATAACGAAATACCCGACAAATCAGCAACTCAGAATAAAACGCTCACGCTCCTCACTCGGCATACCAAACAAACTATCAGCTCATCTCCCGCATTCTTAATAAACCTGTCAGCGTAGCTTCCGCGCATTTTCATTTCGTTCTCCTACCCCCTCCCTTCCAAAAAAAAGATACAACTACCACGTAGAAAAGTCAGCGTCGAAACGAACGCTTGCGAAAAAAAAGCGCAGCCCACGCGTTCAATTTTTTATCGCGCGGACATTGCAACGCGCGCGGCCGCGGTTATCAAGTGACAAAGCTGCCAAACACGCGCTCGCTCGCGAGTGGCAATTCAATGCTCGCTTGCGGACGCACAGAAAGAGCGAGAGCGAGAGAGAGACGCTGTAACAAAACGCAAACGCGCGAGCGCTCAATAGTGGCGCAGACGCCGAAGGAACAATGCAGCAGCAGCAGCAGCAGCCGACGCGACGAGGGCTGATCTACTTGACAATGCTGCGTCGATCGCTTTTTGTTCTTTCTGCTGTGCCCTTCTCTTCGGCTCTCTCGCTCGCGCTCTCTTTTTATTTATTCATCATTGTTTTTGTTGGTTTTACATGTATCATGTTGCTTGGTCGAAGAATATTGAGATGTTTTCGAGCGGCGAGGGCGAAATTGAAAAAATGATGAGGCGTGCCGGAGAGGTGGTACGAAATTTTGCTTTTTTGATTGAAGAGATGTAGGGGCATTTCAAGAATTGATATTAATATTGTTATGATTCTATGATAATGAATTTGTATGTAAATATTTTAAAAACGGTTTTCAAAAAAAAAGAACATATATGTACTGAATATTACTTTTTACAACAATTTTATCAATCTGTTCTTTGACTTTACATACAGTCAAACAAATGCAATCGGTTACAAAATCAACTGACGTTCTCTATAAACTCTCCAGTCAACTCCAAAAAACACAACATTTCCCAACTATCCCAACACTCCCTCCAACTCCAAAAAAATTCCCAACTCTCCCCATTTTCGACGAGCGTTCGAAAACTCAAAGTTCCGAGCCGCTTCAATGACTCCAACCAATCCGCGCGCTCGCATTGTGCGTCCCGAGTTTTGATGTGCCCCGACATAAACGAGCGCGCGCTCTACCACACATATATAGAAATAAGCGCGAATTTCGAGAGGTGCGGCGGTCGAGATAGACATTCTCTGCGGCGCTCGGGAATTAAACCGAGACCGCGGCCAGGCGCACGGCCCATTGTCCACTTTCGGCTCGCGTTATTGTGTACCCGCTTGATCGGGGAGCAGCTTCATTCGGCAAGCTGTTTCTGCGGCCGCTGCTTTCTGACGGCATGGCTTGGCTAAGGTAAATATTGCCTTTGTAATGGGCGGGCTGAATGGTTTTTTCTAGGTTTTTTCCGTAGTTTCGGGTTTATTCGATGGCTGATATGATTTTTGGTGTCTGTTTTGTGCGCGATTTGCTTTTGCGAATGTTTTGTCGATAGGCAGTTACGTGGATTGTGTAACAGGAGTTGGTGTGTTGAATAGTGTAAACATTTTGGTAATTTGAATGCGGAATAGTTTTTGAACACCTGCATGGAATTCAAAATATTTCTCATAAAACACACGAAAATACTTTGAAAAAATCATACTCTTATTTATATTCTATTCAATTTACTTAAAAGGGAATTTCGTAACTGTATATTTCGCAGTTAATTATACTCCAAGTCAATTCTCCTTACTTGTTAAACCTATCCTATTACAACAGCAAACCAAATGTTTAACACAGCTGCTCCTTCATCTCTCCAGTCTCTCCGAACTCCGACACACCCTCGTTAATTAAGCCCCTTGCAATTCTCACGCCAATAAAAAGCATCTAAAACGCAGCCCGCGAAACGCAAGACAAAACCACGAGAGCTCGACACCTCAAGCCATCTCCGATTCACTCCTCCGCGCTTTACCTCATCATGTATTATTCGACTTGCGCACATATAACGATCCAGTCGGCATCGTTAATTGTTGTCAATTAAGTTTCAACAACAATCGTTAGCCCGCGGCGCTCTGAGCAGTCGGAGCAAGCGGGCTAGGCGCGCTCCAAACAGATTTAATGAGGAAACTGATCTCGCGCACATCTCCTGGAAATCCGAGCGCTGGAAACGCGTGAATCGCTCGGCGGAGGCTGGATTATGCTGGCTGTGTACTGCCGGGGCTAGGAGAGAAGACGGAAAAATAAAGTGGCTACAGAGTCGAAGGATGGTTCGTTTGCGCGTATAGCGACTGCTCGTTCGTTAATGGGAAGTGTAGCTTTTTTTTATTGCCGGAGTCTGGGGTTATGCTTGTTATGATCTACGTTTGAATTGCCGGCGAGCAGTAGATCATTATTCCGTGAGGCTTCAGATGAGAAAACAAGTCGAGGAGGTAGATTGGACTTGTAGTTGGGATAGTTGTTTATTTTAAAATTTTTATTTTTTCTTGATTGAAAATAAAGACGTTAAGGCGCGGCTTGGTAGAAGTATTATTGTATTATTTTCATGTAGTGGTTAGAGGCACAATTAGCAGGGCAAGCCGTGGCTAGTTGGCTAGAGGGGTATAAGTTGGCAAATTTCTTAATAACATATTGGTTTAAATAGTATGAATATTCGTTAAACATTTTGACGAGTCTAAGGTCAGATAACATAATATTAAGTATGTTTCCAAATTAATTCTGTAGCTATCTAGCCCTGATCTTGCCTACGAATTTTATGTTTTATTTTAGCCAAAGCTCTTTCATATAATAAAAGTTTAGCAACTCATTACTTGATCGATACTTTTTGTTCTATAATGAACTGATTATAATAAAATATTACTCTTTTCTCTCAACCAGAAAAAAATAATTTTTAACTAAAGACATCCAATTACCAACCCGAGGCTATACGTTCGCCTCTAAAGCTAACGTTCTCCTCCAAAGGACTCCTTTTATTACAAGATTACACTGCAGAAAAGTGAACGTCCTCTTTTTCTCAACAAAAAGCCCGACCAAACTAAAAAAAAAAATCTTCTATAACCTCCCTCCGTATTCTTCCAAGCCCATCGCAGGCACAACTCTAACCTGCAACCCTCGCGAATTAGCCGAAGCTCGTAAAACAGCATGACAATCGGAATCGCGAAAGCGATCGCCTCGTTAATTTACCGCGTGTACGTGCGCACCCGGAGACGAAGAGTCGCGGCCCCGCGACTGCAACGATCGGCGCAAAATGCGCCCCCCTAGCTAGGTAGGCACGCGCCTTCAGCAGCTCGCGTGCAGCTAGGCCCTTTAGACCGTAGCCCCGGGGCTGGTTCCGCCGTACGAGAGACGCTAACGACGCGACTGTAAGGAGAAGGAACGGAAAAAATGAGGAAGAAAGAAGCCGCGTGGCGATCGCGCGTCCACGCCGATTTTTACATCGAGCTGCTCTCCTGCGTCGTCGGGTTGGATATAGTCGCAGCTTCTAAGCTTCCTTTGGCTGGGGGATGGCTAGACTTGCGTATAAGTCTACTTGGCGAAAAACACGAACGCGCAAGCGCATTATTATTTGAAATTCAAATGCCTTTCTTTCTCGTAAAGAGAGAGAGGAGGTAAGACCGGCGTAGCGCCTGCAGTATATAGTCTTGTATATCGTCTGCGGGATTTTACTTTTCAGCTTTCTTCCTCCTTGCGCACTCGCCGCTCGTTTTGTCTCCTGGTTTCTTTTTACTTTTTTTGCGCTTGCGTTTTGCTTGCCTTTGAAATCGTTCCGAGCACGTCTAGTTTTACGTTTTTTTATTGCGGGTATAGTGTGGGTGCAGGGTCTGGCCTTTTATTTAATCACGTTGATGAGATCGATGCATTCAGGAAGTAGGTTTATGTGTGAGCATGTACATATGCATGTGTACGTGGAGAACTGTCTATATTAAAAATTACTAATGCTTTAAATTAAAGATGAAATAAATTTGCAAACAGGAGAAGAATTACTATTATATTATCAATTTATCATTATATATTATCATTATATTATTATATTATCAATTTTTATTAGGACTCTAGTAAAATTAAGTATTTTTGTAAAAAAATATTGTATATGTAAGTGAGTAAGTTTTTGCTAACTGACAATGTATATTCAAATCTTTTATTTTCAAGCTTCCTATCATTCTAATTTAACTTACACATCACTATTCGATGAACACTATTCGATCATAGAAATAGCAAGAGCCGGATATCTAAATCTTAAAATAACCTTCATACCTTCAAGCAGCACTCAATCAAGCAGCAGTACGGCCACGCGAAATCCCGAAAATACTTTCGTCTCTCCCTCCGGCAGCGCAAGCGAACAATCCATCGTCTTCACGTCAATCTCAGGGCTAGCTGCTCGCGAGGCGCATTCGAAATAAGCGCCGGCAAAAGCAAAGCCTAAAAGGCACTTGTTCGCCGTGGCGGGCGCGCCAGGAATCAGCCAGACACGTAAACGTCAACAGGTATATGAACGCCACTCGGAGCTTTCCCTCTCCCCAACCCTATACTCTCACTCTATCGATGTAAGCGGAAGTGCGCTTGGGAGGCTGGGAGAGCCGTGTGCTTGCTGGAAGGAACAATTCGACGTCAGGTACAATGCTTGTTTTATAGGAAAGTTCGAAAGCAGATGCGCCGGACGGTCGAGGCCTGCTCGGGAGAGTGTAGAGAGGAGAAATGCTTAACGAATGAAGGGAGGAAGCGTGCGTTCCCGCTATGCTTATGGATTGGAGAGGGGAAAGAAGTTGTTGGTATGAAGCTTGACTGTACGCGTGTTTGCGGAAATTTTGAGGTCGATAGGCATGGAGTTGTGATGATTGGAGAAAGGTATAGTAATTGGTGGAGATTTGGAAGAGTTTTTATTTCGTTTGGATTTCGGTTTTTAAATATTTGTTATTTATAAATAATAGGTGTTGGTGTTGATTAGGATAGTAGTAGTTTACTGAAATCATTGTCTTATATACAAAGATCTAATTTTGTCTTTTAGAAACAGATTATTCGTGATAACCCTGTACGCTCTAAATTCGAAAATGTGAAATCTGGAAGTGATATGTTTGAAACCTGCTTTTTAATTTTTATAAAAGTTTGAAATGTAGGTTTTATTCTTAAAATAAAGTTTACAGAATCTAATATCATAAAAATCAATACTGTGTTGGATAAAAAAACTTCTAAGAGAAAATAATTGTAATATACTAATATTGAGATAATTAGTTGTATTATAAATATAAGTAGATATTTGTACGTAGTAATTTTGATTTTAAACGCCAAAATAATTTTTAAGAATTAATTTGCAACAATACTATTACAATATTGCTACAATAGTATTACAACATTTTTACAATATTAAAACGATATTCTTACAATATTTCTACAATATTATTACGACATTGTTACAATATTGAAACAATATAATTAAAATATTAAAACGATATTGCAATATTGTTGCAATATTAATACAATATCGCTACAATATTAATACAATTTTGCAACAATATTATTACAACATTGCAACAATATTGCTACAATATTAAAACAATATTGCTACAATATTATTACAACTTTTTTACAGTATTAAAACAATATTCTTACAACATTGCAACAATATTCTTACGATATGGCTGCAACACTGATGCAGTATTGACACAATATTAATACAATATTGCTACAGTATTGTTACAAGATTGTTACTATATTGAAATAATATTATTACAATATTGCGAAATAATATAAATACAATACTGACACAATATGGATATAATATTAATGCAGTATTTTATATAATTTCTATGATTCTTAATATTACTAAAATATTAGTGCCATTTTGCTACAACTTTCCTAAAGAAATATTATTTTAATATTTTACCAGTATTTTAGTAATTTTATTATAAAATTAGTGTTATAAACTTATATAATATAGTTAAAATTATGTTGCTGTAATGTATATAAAACAATGTTCAAACAAATAATTTTTGTAATAATTCTGTAAAATGTCACATGTATGATTCAAATAAGTTGAAATTAAACAAAACTAATCACAAATATGATATTTTTAAAAAAAATAGAGATACCCATCCTACTAGCATTAGTCTCTCAAACACCCACAAAAACCTCGTTCGATTAACAATCCAGCACCACCCAGCAAAAGCCAATCCCCGCAATCTCGTTAGCCACGAAAACGCTACCAAACTAAACAAAACAGGCAAAAACCAACCAGCTACACAAACAAAGTCTCTTTCGAGCGAGGGTAGATCGGCTGATTATTATGCGCCTCGCGTTGTCATATTCCATAAGGGAGAGAGTGTCGCTTACAGAGACATCCGCGCGCCGCACAATTGACAATGCTTGCGGAGTCGCTCGTAGCGTATAGCTGCGGTGCAAGCCCTTCGAGCGCTTGCCTGTATATACGCATACATATACACGAGGCAGCCGCAACGCGCGCAGGGCTGCGGTCGCCTGGAGTTGACATCGATACCTGGCTGAGCAAATTGTCCCGAAGTGAGGAGAGAGCGACGCCGGTTAAAGAGAAATTGAACGGCTGAGAGGCCGGTTAAGCAGTGATGCTGAAATCTATGTGTTTCCTGATTTCTGAGGTTGAGTTGGTATGGTGTGGGTGTTCGCGATAATTTTTATGGCTAGTTGTGTTTGTTGTTGTATGATACGTGTTTGGAATAGTAATTCTTTAATTTTTTTTAAATATTAATTTGTTATATTTAGAATGTGATGGAATTTAAAATATAAGCACAATATAAAGTTTTGATGAATAACTACGAAAAAGGCGCGAAATTTAAATTTTATAGAATAGAAAAAACGAATTTTGGAAGTTAAGTTTCAAAATGAATGTAAGCAGTATTATTGGCGTAAAATTATCAAAAAATTATTCACTCAAGCTGATTAATTAAATCATTACTCCGAGCTTCAAACTAATTTTTTTACAGTTTGTCAAAAAAGAACAAAAAATTATTATATCAAAATTTTAATTTCACGAATTTTGCCGGGTGTGACGGTTCATGCAACGCATTCAGATCGAAATAACAACTTCTTATTGAGAACCACGCATTTCCAGATACTTATCCAGGATGACACATAGGCCATTCAATGGCTCTCGAATCTCCCTATAATCCCTTGTTGATCCCCGGGGCCATATCCCTCGCCGTATATGCAGGGCAAGATAGATCTGCAGGTCATCAATGTGATGCTGGATGAACGCAGACAAAAGGCATAAATAATTACGACCCACGCGTAAGTATTGCCAGGCAGTATTGCTGCAGGTGCTAGCCATGTGTTATTTTGGCAAATCGAGTGCAGTTAAAAAAGTTACAGATGGATAAATAAATCCTAAGACGTTTTCATAAATTATCAATTTGCTGTTATGAAAAATTAAAATTCGCATAATATTTTAGACACTTGACCGGTAGCTTTTTACTATTAGGCGGCCTGAAACCTTTCAATCTATTTTTGCCCTTTTCAGAAAAAGTAAATAATTTTGTTTGACAGTATATAATCTAGCCATCATTAGCCACGCCTCTTAATTGAACACGTTCCTATTTACTAACATCAATAATCACACATTCTCAGAATCGAATTGATAAGCCCATATCCGTATCGCATAACAAGAAATTCACCTCCGCGTGCAGGTCTGAATAAAGCGTCGCGAATATCTGAAATAGAAAGAAGCAAGCCGACACGAGCAAAAGGAACCCAGCAAAAAGCAAGAGAGAGAGGAACAACGCTGAAGTCGAAAGAAGAAGCGAGAGTCCATGACCCGCCGATACGGCGCGCAAGACTAACTTCGTATTCACAGCGCGAAGCTTTCTCTAGCTCGCGCACACGTATACACACACGCGGGGAGCTCGCTTCGGGAGTGTCGACAATCGTCCTATCGGAGGTTATGCTCGATTGAATCACCAGCAGCGCCCGCGCGAGTGAAGAGAAAGTGAGAGAAGGAGAAAGAGAGAGGGGGAGACGATTGACAAGCGCGGCATCGAGCTTTTCTCGCAAGCCCTTCACTTTGCTCTTTGCTGTCGTTGGCTTTTCTGACGTTAGGCTCGTCGCCGACTTGCGCTGCGAGCTCGACGAAATATTCCTGCCCGGATGACGAGCGATGACGAGCTCTCTTATATACGAGATGTAAATTGCTATGTCAGTGCAGAATCTGCCACTGCTGAGTATTTTTCTTACTTTTTTTATGTTCTGTGTTTTAATTGAAATTTTAGCGAGATGATTTTTTACTTAGTTTCTTTTAGTTTTTTTTTTAATTCAAAATTAAGGTGAGCGGGAATAATAATAATTACTGTATTGTTTTACTATATCAGAAAAATGTTAAATTTTTACATTTTTTAGTGGATCATATTTTTTACTGGTTCTGCTGTATATGCTATAAACTATATTGTCGTGTTAGGAACTAAATAGTTTTAGTGAATTCATCAATAAATTTAAATATGAAATCAATTTAATAACTTTCAAAATCAATACATATGTTAATCTATTAGTATGGATAGCTGGACCATGAATGTAGCTTTTGAGCAATACTATAAATGTTTTAATTTTCTTATATTATTTGATTGTGGTAAATCGAATTTTTACGTTAATACTCTAAATTTTAAAGTTGAAAATTAACTAAAAACTCATCTGATAAATATAATTTTATCTCATTTTTAAACTTAACAAAACCATGTTATTCAATGTATTCTTATTTACTCAATATTCTTGAGTTACTCATCACTAACAAGCAATTACGTAAAAAAAGATGCAAAAAGTGTGTAAAATAACAGCTGCTTCTTTGCTGTTAAAAAAAGTATTAATAGAACACTTCGCAGGCCAAAAACGCTAATTTTTCTCCAAGTTCCAAAACTATAAAGTAATAATTTTGGCTCACTAGTGTATTTGCTGGTCTTATTTGCGGCTTGAATTACAATATATATGTGTTCTGGATGTACAAATTCTTTCAATTCTTAGGGGCATATTATACTATATATATATATTTTTTTTTTTTGCCAAATTTAATTAAAAAATAAATATATTACTAAATATACTATTGATTCTGATCAGATAGAAGAGGCAAGATTTTTACGAATGCATGTTTGAAATTTTATGCTTACACTTATATCTATCACTGGTAAATTCTACTGTAAAGAAATTGTATTAATGAACGGATGGAAAGAAACAAGATGAGAATAAAAATTATGGAAAGGTATCGGTTATTTTTTTCAAACAATTTTTTTTTTATTAAATTTCCACTAAAATTTGTAGGAATAGCCGTACACAGGTAATGGAACAAATGATAAAACAATCAATAATTTATAATAAATCTAAATTTAAAATCATAATAAGGATAGTAAGAATTTCCAAGAACGTAAGATCTCACCTTCATCATTCAAAACTACAAACGCACACTATCAACTATGGACTGCCGATCCTATTTCATCTCTCTAGTAAACCGATCGCAAAGCTTGCAGTGCCGCGTAAGTGCCAAGCTTAGAGTTTCACGGCGATATAGCGAAGGTTGAAGAAAAAGGGATGTGTCCTCGCCGGAAGCGCGAATAGCAAAGGAATAAAGGAGGTAAGATTTTCGCTTTGTAGAAATAGGCCAGTCTTTCTCGATCTCTGAAAAATTAATTATGAGTCTCTTCTTCATACTAAGGGTGTTATTCTAGCATCGGTTGACCGTGGAAGCGGTGATCGAGTCACACGCTGACGAAGATGAACAAGCGACATCGAAGTGGATGAATAGATTGGCGAGAAAAAAAGGAACGTAGACAAGGTGAAGAATAGCTTGGGTTTAAATATTTATTGGTGTTTTTGTGGTAGTATTGGTTAGAAAATGTTCGTTCACGTACTATTAAAAGTACAAGGCGTAATGAAAAATACAATATATTATGAAAAATAATAAAGACATACTACACAGTTAAAAATTTGGACAAAATTGGACATAAAATTTATGTTTAATTTCGTCCAGCTACCCAAATTTTATGTAATTACTTCTCGCAGTTAATTTAATAAATGAAATTGTTGTAAATAGTGTAGCTTGTGTAGCTGTAACTACACAATACCTACTTATGTTACCTTTCTTACGTTATTTTCATAAATTTAAGTACACAAACAATTTGTACTTTTGACACTGTGAGTTTATGTATTTAGCATATTATTTATGTGTTCTTGTTTTAAATTACATTAAACACAAAATTTTTTACCGTGTAACTAATTAAAGAAAGAAAAACTAATAACGTGATTGTTTTACAAGATTTTACTATTATTCTCAAAATACGGTCTTTCATGCACAATACATCATCATTTTTGTAAATACATATTTATAAAATAATAACTTTTTAATCGGAAGTATAGTCCAGACTGAAATCACAATTTTCTGTAAGCGATAGATAATAGTATATTTCGATACGGGTGTGGAAGGTGGTTATTTGCCTCGTGAGACGTTTTTTGCCCGAGGGATGCGATTATATTGTATTATATTATCTAAGAGAGTAACAAATGTGTGGGTCACCAATCTTGTTGTAATATTACAAGATAATCATTATTATTGAAAAATTTGGTACTTCATATATATTTCTAATTCAGCTGCATCTGATCACCACTAGTAGGTTTCGGTAACACTTTTTTATACTGAAGTAAGCTTATAATGATGGACAAAATTCTATTTTTGGAATTGATTTGGCTTCAGTATACTGAAAAATTAAAAGTTTTTTGTATTGCAGGAATCTGTGAATACTGAAGCTAAAGTAATTTTTCTAAAATTCATTTCATTCGTAGAGTCAGGCGAAACCTTATGAAGCAGAATTGAGAGTATGAAAATTTATCGAAAGGTTATGAAGGTGTAGGTAATACAAAATTAGTTGGAAGTAGCTTAGAATAAATATATTTATTTTCAATATTTATGAAGTATTTAGAAATTTTAAATGTAAGTTAAATATTAATAGTTTTTACTTATATATTTTGATTCTAATTATGTTATGTCTCCTTAAATTAAGAAGACATTGGGACCAAGCTCAGGTGTTTTTCTACTACTCAAGGCATTGGAAACCACTTTCAAAAGTTTCAACAAGATTGGTGACTCGCGCATCTGATACTCTCATATTAAGACTAAAGAAAAAAAAATGTTTCAAGTAAAAAATTATAAAAATTTTCTAAAACTGGATTCCAAATCTTGTCATTTTCAATGCATTAAAAATAGTTGGTTTAGAAAATTAATATTTTCATAAAAGTGAAAATCGTTAAAAGAAACAAAAGAAAAAGAAAGGAGAAATAGAAATTAAGGATAAACAAAGTAGGAAAGAAAGCGCAGAAGCAAACGAACGGTAAAAGCAGCTACCAGCGATATAGAAGAGCATGCAGAATACTCGGCTAGGTTAAGAGCCGCACTGTTCTTCCGAGCGTACAGCAATCCGATTTCAAGTTGGCGATCGAACGGTTCCTGATGGCCTCGGCTCTCTCAGCTTGAAAATTAATCGGCGTCTGTCCGAGTTTTCCGCCGGCGTACTGGATTAGACCTTCCGATGCAGATCGTTCGACTGCGCGTCCTCGCGCAGTTTTTCTTGAATTAATAATAAATCATTGAGCTCTCTTGCAAGGGAGGGACTTCCGCCGTTTTTCTCGCCTGTTCTAGTTTTGTTTTTGATTTTTTTTTAATCATCTGTGTTATTGACAGTAGAGCCAAGGATCGGAGATTCAATAATTTAAATCAATTGTTTAGTGCACGAACTGCCATAAACAAGTTATAAAATGAGCATAGAAAGTTCTTTAATTCACAGAAATAAAAATTTTACCATATTTTGATAATAGAAAGAAATACATTTAAAAAAAATTAATTTTACATCATCCTCATTATCCTTCCTAACAGTTGCGAATAAATTTTTTAATTCAACGTAATCGATAAAAGATGAATAAACAAGGCACTAACTCAAAAAGAGCTCACGAAAGTAGCCAAAGCCAGAGTACGCTGGCCGACGTAAATGAATCACCTGTGTGCGAGAGCTTCCCTCTTATAAAATGCGCATAATTTAAGAAGCCGCGCACCGAGAAGGAAAGCCCCCGATATAATTTATAAGCCCATTGTGTTTTTCGAATTAATTAGACAACCGTTAAATCAAAAGCGCCGCCCCGCGCAGACGCTTTGGGAGAATCTACACGAATTTTCCATGTCAAAACGCGCCACCCACACCCCGATTTCCATTCCTCATCCATCAAGCCGAGGGAGCTCTGCCCTGGCAATTAGTATTCGCCGCTATTCTAAAAACGTGAAATTCGTGTCGCTGTCTCATCGGTTACTCATAGACGACGGAGAAAAAAAAGCCACGGAGCCGGTCACGCAAAATGTAAATAGAACCTCCTCTCCGCCCCCCCCCCTCCCCGAAAAGAAAAGTAAACGAGACAGCCGCTTTAAAGAGAAACTGTGGACGGAGAGGAAAAAAAACGAGGAAAAATGTACATATACAAGGGCTCGGAGAATTTGAAAAGTTGATATCTGGGCTAAAAGTTTTGCGCCGCCGCCGCCGCCGCCGCTGCGCGGGCTTTACAGCCGCGCGTCACGAAAGGAAGCGGCGCCGGCCCGATACAAAGTTTCGGCAATAAATAATGAGGCATAATTAAAGTGGCCCACCCCCGAACGCGCGCGTCTACCGAAAAAGAGCCGACGCGTATGGTTGCAGCGCACGCGCGCGTAAGCTGGATGCGTCGCTGTCCGTTTGGGGGAAAAAATGGTCGGAGATTTATGGCGGCTTTGGGGAGAAGGGGGGAGTTTTTAAATGTCGATAATTACGAGCGTTTATGGGAAGGTTGAGTTTATTTGGGAAGTAAGTGTGCGAGTTGGGTAAAGGGTGTTTTAATCGATTTTTAATGCAAGAAAAAGGGGTTTCAATTTTTATGTTAAATAAATATTAAAATAACATTTTATAATGATGTTGAGTAAGTTTGAAAATATGGATTTTAAATAAACTAAATTTCTGTTTTACATGCATGAATTAAAAGTCAAATAAACATTAATTACAATATTCCAACTTGGATGAAAATATTCAGTAGATGCACACGGCTCTGGTCAGACATGACATAAAAGGTGCTTTATTAGTTTTTACAATAATATTTAATTATAGTCTATTTTTTATAAGTAGAATTAATTTATTATAGACTTAATTCATTTTTATAATAGTTTAATTATAGCAAAACAGCTATAATTGTAATGGAAACATAAAAAATTAACATTATCCTTTCGATCACCATCGCACCGCAATTTCATCCACTTAAACCGCAGATCCGCATCATCAACAACAATATTTATTTCGCCATCAACATCGATCACCCAATACACCAACCCCTCCCAAACCATCCAATAAAAATCAACCCTCATTAAAAAGCATCACGCAGCCGGCTTACCCCCGCTCAATTTCCACGTCGTCCAAATGAACTCATCATCGTCATCGTCATCGCTGGCTCGACGCGAGCCACACGCGACTCCATCGCTGAATCCACCAGCCACGCACGGGCTTTAGGGACAGGCGCACAGGTCCGCGGCTCTCTCTCTCTCTCTCTCTCCCCTCTAAGACTTGTCGTGCGAGCCGCCCCCGCAGTAGGTGCGTGCGTGCCAGCTCGGTATATAAGCCCAGTGGGGAGGGGTAACGGCCCGGACGAGTCGGACTGTCTGGTACGGAAACTACCGGTAGCAAAAGGGTGCAGGAGAAGGAGGAGGGGGGGAGGGCAGAGTGTAACGAGTGCGATAACGCTGCTGTGATGTTCGATTATGAATCGCCGAATTATGCGCGCGGGAGGGCTCGCTTCTGGGAGACTTTGACGGACGGACGAGCGAAAGTTCGCGTTGTTCGATTATCTTCGTTACGCTACTTTTTCGGGGGAGGCCGGCTCGCGTGATGCCGGGCCGGGTTTAATGGGATATGTTGGAATTTTTAATATGACGCGGGCCGAAGGAGTTGGGAGTTGGATAATCGGCTGGCTTGGATTGTTGGCTTTAGGCGTTTTAATGGAGGGATGAGTTTTCGGCTGCACGGAGTTAAGTTTTTATCTAGATGTATGTATGTTTTTTTTAATGAAAGTTTCTGAAAAATAGTTTTATTACGCAGGGTGTGATTATATAGTTCAATGCTGAAGAGAAGGTAAAAGTAATAAATAATAGAATTTAATTGTATATACTTTTAATTTTATCTACATATGTAAATTTTTAATAATCTTAACCCTAAAAATTAACTTATAATTTTAAAATAGATTTTTTAACGTTTATGAAAATATTAGAAGTCTTCTAAATATACAAAGAGGTAGAAATTGATTAATTAATCTAATAAATATTTTTCTCTAATTTTTCAATATTTTTCTACACATGAATATTTTATTTTCATCGTATATGAATAGATTTTAGAATTTAGTTTATGATTATGAATAATTCGCGGTTAGTGGACCTGGTAAGATCTTTATTTCGGGACCATCGGATCGGTAGATTCGCGTTTCGATAAAAGAAATATGTGATTCTTCAGGATATGAAAAGTATAAAAACGCCTACTAACATATTTCTGATAACAAATTCTTTCAGAAATGCACCTACAGCTTTTCAGTTACAGTGAATATACACAATTTCATCAAGTAAAATTATCAATTGTCGGTAAGGCAGGAGCTTCGTTTTCTTGCGAAATAGCAAATTATATAGTTTTAAAACTTTCCAATTGTTCGAAAAGCTGTATATTGTTTTTAATTGAATTAATAAATAAATTTCCAAAGCAGTAAGGTGACTGATTCTAAATAACTGTTTGAGATTAATGCTTCACAATTTGCTGGACGTTATCAAAATTGCTACAATAAAGACGCAGCAAATAAATGCACGAGAATTAGTCACATCCCAAGGAATTTAAAAGTTTGGATTGCTATTACTCCCACACTACAGTGGTAAGAAAAAAAGAAGATGAACAAGTGAGTACCTCAGTCTTACCGAGAAACACAAAAATACAATACAATACCATAAATAATCCAAACCCTATCCACTTCAACAAAACAACCGAACCAAGCATCGATCTCCAATACCACCCAATAAAAGCAAGCCTCCGCAAGACATCATCATAAAGCCTCGCGCACCTCGGCCATGAACTCGCCACGGCAACTCGCCAAGGCCTCGGGACCCCCGGGCAAGCCGATTCCGGCGTCCGGCGATTCGGGTAGCTCAAACGACGCCCTGGTCAAAGAGATTAAAACTATTCGCGCAGAGTCGCAGGCTGCGCGCGAGCGTGCCGGCATTACACGTGTACACAAATTATCCGAAAACAGAGGACCGAGGCCGCGCGAGCCAAAGCCGATAAATAGAGGGGGGAGCCGGCTTAGCGCGTCGGCTAAATCAAAGGCACGCGGCTGGATGCAATTGGAACGCTTGCTCCCTAAAGGGTAAGCGCAAGCCCACTCTCTCTCTCTCCTCTCTCCTCTCTCTCTCTCTCTGCAGCAATGCGATAAATCTGACGACGTAGCGCGCCGAGCACGACACTATTAATTAGCGAGCGGCGCGTATTAATTAGACCGGATTCCCGGCGCTCTGCAGCGAATTTCCGGCATCGCATTGCTTTTGGAGGGGTGGACGCCGGGGGGTGGCTGTCAATTGTTGTTATAAGGGGGTGGCTGCTGCGCGCGCGCGCGCGAGTAACGCCGAGATGAGACAGATATTCGCGCGAAACGCGATACACCGTGGAGCTACTGCTGCTGCCGCTGCTGTTGCCGTCGGTGAGACTCCAGCTGTGTGGGTGTGCTTGCCGTTTGTTTCTCTTGCCGCTCGGTTGCACGCAAAATATATCTGTGTGAAGTTTGTGTATTGTTGGTTGACGCTATGTAGGTACTATTTAGGTATAATTTTTTTTAACAAAATTACTTTGGTAGGACTGATAAGTGTCAATACAAAGCTGTGATCTTGGAGAAAATCTTTTTAAGTAAAATAACTTATTATGTCCTGTAACAGCTGAGGAGAGTAATACAATGGCATTCAAAAAATTTAATGACGACAAACTCTAAATATAGAATAAGTTAGGTAAATCATTTATATTAATACTGACAGTTCTACCAAATTAGTTTTGGGGAAAAAACTTACTTGCCGAGATAGTACCTTCTTTACGTAAGATTAGAATGGTATCTACGTTAGGCAAAATCCGAGATTAGTTCTACTTCATGCAAAATTTGAGATGGTACTTACTTAACGCTAACCGACGGTATCCGGGTGTTAATGTAAGTGTGGGCGTGAATGGCTGTGACAAAGTGGTAACTTGAGTAGGTATGCGGGCGTCAATGTAAGTATGGGGATGAATGATTGTGACAACGTGGTAACGTAAGTAGGTATGTAAGATGCATCACGAGAAACATAATGAATGTAGATCAACAAAAGTGGTTTGAATAAATTTGAAGCTACATCAGAATTGTTTATACAACTATTTTTATAGGAATAATGGAAGAAATTTATAATTAATTTAAATTTAGCATATGTTTGGTTGAAGTGACGTGAGATTTCTTTTTATAACTACTGTTAATGTTTAGTTTTCTATTATTGATTTACAAATTAAATTTATTGGAAGTCATTGTTTAGTTAAACAATAATATTTACTTTGTATTACTAATTTAGTAAAGAGTTTTCTTATCAAATAAAAAACATTCATGTTTTGCTAATTTGACATACCAAATATTCTTTTCGAAACATTTAGAATATAATTTTAGTTTCTTAATTTTTACAACCTTATACCAATTACAAAAAATGTTTGAATTTTTAATGACTAGGCTATTTTAAATAATAGTTTGGGTATTTGCATTCAAATTCTCTTAAATTATCTTTGAGCAACGTTAAATTCATAGAAAATAAATAAATCCGCTACATAAATGTGATCTCAGACATTTCTTAACGATTCCAATTTCTTTATTTACGAGAGCATTAAAAAAATTGAAACAGCTTACATTAAAGCCAAAGTATAATCCATTACGACCTGCCATAAAGTATAGTTAAGGAAACATCCGCTTTACCCTTCCCCATCCACCCTAAAGCAATGCGGCTACAATGCTTCATTAGGCAGTAACAATTACTACATAAGAAACACCTATCTCCTTATAAGCACAATTATGAGAAGGTACACCGCGGGAAGCGCATAAAAAAGTCGCTTAGCTGTCGTGGAGTAAGCCTTTTGAGAATTCAAATCCGCTGCCTGCGGGCTGTTCTGCCTCGCGGTGCGTCGTATACCGCATTGCGTCTAAAGATATCTTCACCAGTAATCTGTACGCTTTCTCTCTCTCTTCCTCTTCCTCTCCCTCCAGTCTGAGAACTGCATTCTCTATTTTGTCTCATTATCGCGCGAGATAGCGACGTAAATAAGCGTTTGGCAAATTTTACGGTGGAATAAAAGACCTCGTTGGTGGTATGAATTGGTTGGTTTTTATGATAATTTTTTGGTGAACTTGACTTTTTGAGCTGGGAGATTTGGGATTAGAAATTTTGGAACGGCTGATAAATTACTGAGTGCTTGAGTAGGATGAACGAATTATTTTCATTTTGGAAACGTTACTTCCTAGAAAAAGCTTTCAAATCTACTCCAATCTGTCTCGTCCACGTGATGAAATTGAATGAATAGAAAAATCCGCTTTTTTCAAACTTTGTCAGCGAAATTTCAGCCCCTTTATTTTGCCGTTCTCTCAAACCCCGAGTCACCTTTTTTTTCCAAAAATCGGACTATAACAGCAGGATTGCAGAAGGAAAACAAAGGGTCCAGCGTTTATAGAACGAACGCCGTGATTAAAAAGAAACATCGTGCGCACGGACGAGCTTACTAATCCTACAAAAGAGCCGGCGTAACGGCCTTAACCGATGGACACAAAAAGTATTTTGTTTCGGCAACAGAGCGACAGTCGGCAATTTCCCGCTGCACATAAAGCTCTTTGACGTACAGCCGAAATATTAGAGCGCAAACGCGCATCAAAAGCGAGCTTAGTCATTGAGTTAGCCTTCCTTGCTTCGACCGATAAACCCCGGGCAAAGATAAACCGCTCAGCGTGTCCGATCAACGTGTTCCCTTTCGTTCGATGTAGTTCCGACTTCCTGCATTGTTGCGCCCTTTTTCCTCTTTTCTTTCAATTTTCTGTAATCTTACTAAACTTTTTTTACTTTTCCTCGTCTGGCTTTTCTTTTATTATGGATGTACGAACTGCGTCAGTCGCGGCTCTTTGAATTTTTTAAATTCCAAAGACAGAGCCGGCTTTTTGATTGAAAAAGACCGATCGATTTCTTTGTAAAACAACGAGCTATTCTTAAGCTTCATTAGATGAAGCCCGTTATAAGAGTATAAGTTTTCAATGCCATTTTCTGTGGAAACATTGGAATAACGGTTATTTAAGAGTCGCATGATTGTTTTAAAAAGCAATAAATACTTAATAGCTACAAAAAAATAATTTTTTTGTAATGAAATTTCCTTTTTTATCAGAAGAAAATATGTGATGAAAATAACTCTTTTACTATGACAGAATATTAAACTGTGACTTTTTTTACAGCAACAGTAAGATCATGACATTATAAATTATAATATCTTACATCTAAATTTAAAATAATAAATAATAATACTAATTATAATTTAAAAATCTTTGATTTATTTCATTTTAATTTTTTTGATTAAAAATTTTTTTTTTGAAAATAAATATTTTAGCTAAATCCAGAAACACTCGAGCTTGGTCACACATTTTTCATAATTCTCCCCTGCAGGACTTTTATCAAACTTTTGTCCCCTTCGCCCCCAACGTAAGCTTCTCGGATTTAAGAGACTGCGCACAAAGCCGCTCGCCCAAAGAAACACGGAAAGGGTGAAAATTTATTTATCGGCTGCATTTCAAATGGGTGGGACCCTAGCTCTCGATTATTATCGAAAGGAGAAGGAAGCGGTGGAGAGGAGAAATGAGAGGGTCAGAGAGGGGGGTGGGGGAGGAGCTAAGGACAAAGAGCTCGCGATCCCGAGATTAAAAACAAAGTCTAAGCGAGAGAATGAGCGGCTTGGCGCGGTTTCTGCCTGTGATCGGGCAATAATGCCGAGTGCGATTTATAATTTGCAATTTTCAAGAAAAGGGAGGAAGAGAGAAGGCCGCGCGCAGTCGCGCCTTCTAATTTATTCCGAGCGAAGCTATTGAGAGAATAGGAGGTGGTTGAAAAAAAAATTATATTTCATAAAGGTGTTTTTTTTTATGAGTGGTTCTTAAGGTAATTTAAAATGGAGCTTCAGCTTTTTGTTTTATCACTCTATTGTGTAATTTTAATAAGCTAAAGTGGAAAAATATACCTGTGTGGAGAAAACGCCACAAAGCTAGATTTTCTTTATTTTTAAACAGATGACAATAAGTGCTTCGTAGAAGTATTTATTATAACATATTAAATCCTAATTTAATTATCCAAATGTTTCAAAAGACTAACGTTATTATCACTTAATTTTCGAATTATGACTAAAATTAAAGCACCACTTATGAAATTTTTTACGTTTTTAAGTTTTTTTTTTTCATATCGTAAAAAGCATTAAACAAGTAAAAATTATAATATCATGGAGTTCGTTAAATCAACATTTTAAAAAATTAAAATATAAGTAGTTATTATAATCATAATATAATAATCATACAATAATCATAATATGTAAAGTTAATAAAAGTAGCCACTTGTACGTTATGCGTTCCAATTATTGTTAATTATTAATTAATTAAACTTATATCAAACTTTTAATAAATTATTCTATATTCTTCTAAAAATATTGTTTTATTATTTTTGAAAATTTTTATTTAAATTTTTTTAGCTACGGCATTCCCCTGAGTTACAATAATATAAAAAATAAATATAAGAAAAAATTTACAGACCAAATAACAAAAAAACAATTATAGTCTAGACAATAATGAAAAGAGGATATTCCCACAAAAAATAAACACTCATCAAAAATAAACTACCCAAAGGAAAATAAATACTCGTAACAACAATCGCAACGTCTATCCAAGCTCCTCGCTTATAACGATTCAATTAGCATCGCCTTTCAAGATCGCGGTAGAAAAAGACCGAGCCGCGCTCGCTGGCGGTCGACGTTTAACAAATTAGTTTCCTTGAAAAAGCTCACCGCGCGCGCCGCGTTGATCCCCCGCAAAAGGTATAACAGCCTGCGCGTGGAGCGGACAAAGCCAGCCGCGCGGCTGCATTTTCTTCTGCCGTTCGAGCGAACATAAAGCTCCTTTTTTCCTTCAAAGATTTTGCGTATAAACAAACCGAGCCCCGCGCTATGTAGCGGATCGGTTAATACTCTGGGCGAAAGAGCAGCCGACAAGCCTTTTGCCCGGTTTTTTTTCCGAGCTTGGCTAGTGTGCAGTACGAGTGAGTTGGGCGATTTGCAAAAAGCTTGGGGATTCATTACCGAGCAAAAAGAGATGGAGGACGGGGGGCGGGGGTAAATGAGCGGGTATATTTATTTTGGAGTAGGTTTATCGTTGGATTTTAGGAGTTCTGAAAACTTTTGTTGAGCTTACTCGAATTTGGATATTTTTGATTTAGTTGAAAATTAGTGGAATTACAAACGAGACGAGCAAAAGCTGTCTGTAATGAGAGATTTTTGAAAATTCATTTTCAACGTTTCAAGAGAATAAGTTACTTTGTAGATACTCACGTAACTTTATATATTATTATTATTTAAAAAACGCCAAAAATTGTATTTCATAAGTTAATCGAATCCAACCAAGACCAGCAACTATTCCAGACCCGCAAATCTCTAGCCATTTTTTGAAAAACATCAAATTCAATCCCGCTGAAAGCCACGATCTTAATGTTCGGCTCTCTTTCATAGCATTGAACTTAAACAGCAGAAAAGATTCGAACATCCTTTTAAAAGGAAAAGCAGCCCGAGTGCAAATTCCCAAGTGCCAAGTACCTCCCCCCACAAAGGAAGCTCCGCTCTCGCTTTATTAGCACCGGTCCCGCAAAAAATCCGCTCATTTACCTCAAACGCGCGCAACTTCATTTCTGCCCGTTAAATTCAGAGCGCGCAGAATTTTTTTTTCCCGAGCCTAAGTGCGCGAAAAATAGAGGAAAAACCCAGTACGCGCGCGCCGGTTTTCCAAAAAAGGAGAGAGAAAGAGAGAATGGCTCTGGCTCTTTTGGCGAAAAGAGAGAGAGAGAGAGAGGAGGCTCGCTTGAGCCGAAAAGGCGAGCGTGGGAAAAATATAGGGGCTCGGTGCATAAAACGACTTTTCGCTCGAATAACCTGGCTGAAATGTGGCGAGTGTTCAATACACAGTACCGGCCAGCTCTGAATGCAAGCTCCGGCCTCAATAGAGCGTAACGCGCGCAACGCCGACCTCTCGGGGCGCGTGAAAACGAAAGAAACGAGTGAGTGAGCAGGAAAGAGGGAGAGGAGGGGGGAGGGGGGGAATGGGAGAAAGAGAGACAGTGGTAGTGAAAGAAGGAATAAGTAAGCGAGCGATGGGAGTGATTGATCAGCGGTTTTTATTAGGTCAGGTTTATATACGTTGATTTTATTGCGAATACGACGATTTGAGAGGGAATGTATTTTTATTAGAATAGTTGATATCAAATTGATATTGTTGTGCATGTTGAACTATTTTTATGTTAGTGTTTTTGTAAATGGATCTGTAAAAGAGCTAGAAGAGTTATTAATTGAGCGCTCAGAAAATAAACAGAGTAGAAAATTAAATTCGTCCTAATCAAGCTCTAACTAGGTTACAAAATTATTGATATAATGTTTGTTAGTTAGCTCCTAATTAAACTCTAGTTTAACCAATTAATTTCTTCCTTTATTAAAAGTACTGTGGATTACATGGAAAGTGTAGATCACTAGTAAAGCATTAAATTAAACAATTTCATTAAAAAAAACAGCTGCCTGTTAAATAAATCGTTTGTTACTCTTAAGTCTATAACAATAGCAACAGCAAGAAGCCGGCTTTTTATTCAAAGTACGATCTCATTTGTCACAAGCTTAAATTGTAAAAAAGCAGGAAATTTAACAAATAAATTAGCCGCCGACACAGCAGCGGAGCAGCTTAGGTAAAAAGTCGGGGCCGAGTTTACAGCTCTCCTCCCCCGTGAGAACTGCGAGTCTAATTTTATTTGCAGCCGAGCTCTTTTCCTCCCCCTCAGTTTGAGTCGATCCATCGGGCCGGAAAAGCCGCGACACACAAAAGTCCCAGGGATCGAGAAACTCGTTTCTCCCCCCACTCCTCGGCTGCTTTTCTTTCTCCCGGGCGTCCAGCTCGCGCGCGCGCGCGTTTCATTTCCTGCGACTGGCAGCTTTTTATCGGATCGCTTCCCCGAGGCTGGAAATCGACCAGCGCCCAGCGCGATTTTTTGGAAATTGAAATCGTTTCCGGGCTTGGGGGCCGCCGATCCATTTATCTCTTTGGCTCTCAACGATTCTTTTCGACAATTTCTGTTGTTTCCGATCGACGCATTTTCGTCATCTTTTTTTTTTCAAGTTTTAATGCGGTGGTCGTTAATAACGATCGGAAGATGATTGATATTGGGGTTCCTGATTTTTGAGCACTCGGCAAAACTTTTGCACTGAAATCTATAGTTTTAATTCAAAACGTTAGACATATACATTTACATGTAGCTCTTAGGTGTATTACTCAGTCCATTACTTTTTAAAATAAAACTGACAGCTAATGTAGTAACTGTTAAATATTTATTATAATTAATGAGTTTTGAGGCTTTACTTATAACTATTTTCTTATTCCAAAATAAAATACATTATGTATAAAAAATAGCTCTTATTATATAAAACCAAACATTAGTACCGTCAACCATTTTACTCAAAAATATCTAATTAGAACTGCAACCAAATCAAGGTAATCTCTTTCAATCCAACAAACAACTGATAAATCAATTCCATCCTTACAACCATCCCTCGCCAACAATTCTCCCTCTCCCCTGTATAAATTACCATTTCCTAAACACCTCGAATCTACACTCGAAGCAGCGGCATTACCCTTTTTTCTCTTTCCCTTTCCGCCCGGAGCTGCCGTTCCTCATGAACATTCTTTACAACCTCCCAGGCGCAACGCATAAATCCATCCAAACCCACAGTGCAATCCTGGCGAGCTAAGCGCGTTACAAGCCGAGAGAGAGAGAGCCAGCGCTCGCACCTGCAAAACCAGCTCTGGGCTGAAAATATAATTGCATCACGCCGGGCTCTGCGACGCGCGTGTTATAATGCGCGAAATCGCGCGGAACGAGTAGTCGAGGCGTGTGTGAAAGTGGAACGAAAACGAGGCGAAGGAAGACGCGGGAATAACGCGCGATTCGGGCATGCGGAGGTGAGCGTGGAGGGATGTTTTTGGGATGCGAGCTGGGAATTGTTTGGTTTTTTGAAAATGGAATTTTGGTTGGGGGTTATTATTTGTTTGGCTTTTTGTTGTTTATTAGGAGAGGTAGGAGACTTTGGGTTGTGGATTTCGGTGGAACTTTGGGATTTAATTGCACGTATGAAAATAAGAATATCGGAATTGTAGACGTTAACGTAATGAAAAAATGAAGTTATTAATATTTTGAGGATCATTTTAAGGAAATATTGAAACAAACGCCATTTTTCAAACCTTCTTCTTTTAGTCTAGAAAAATCTTATATTCATCTATAAATATATAAAAGTAAATTAGAAGAAACAAGCTTTTACTCACTTTTTGTAGAATTAAAATATTCTATTTTCTTTAATAGTTATAACAGTTAAAGTTAAAACTGTACTGACGCTGTAGTTCCAATTCTATCCTTTATGCAGTTTTTAATCATTAACTCTTATAACTTTTGAAGGAGAAAGGTTGTTTCTTCTAGTTAATTTCCATATATTTTCAGATGCAGAAATTATTTCTACGACAGATACTAATGGTTTGAAAACTATCGTTTACTTCAATATTTCCTTAAAATAAAACTACAAGCCTCTAAAATACCGATTTCTCTATATATCAACCCTAAAAACAACCCCTAAAATCTCAGCAAAATTCATAACTCAAAGCCTCTCCTACTTTCTACCTCAGAACAGCATCCACAAAGCGATCTCCCATCGAGTTCGTTCCCCTCGCTACCTCATATTTTACTTTCGAGTGCCTTTTAATTGCTAAGGAAAGCAGCTTGCGCCGAGAATTTCGCGCTCTATGAAAGCGCACCGGCCGCTTGAGCGATCATCGCATTATTTTCCACTTTGCTCGGAAGATATCTCACGCGCGCGCGGCGTAAGCGCATACGCGCGATGACGAGTGAAT
This sequence comes from Eupelmus urozonus, assembly GCA_900480035.1. Classification (NCBI taxonomy): domain Eukaryota; kingdom Metazoa; phylum Arthropoda; class Insecta; order Hymenoptera; family Eupelmidae; genus Eupelmus; species Eupelmus urozonus. The sequence continues at coordinate 9,164 of UELX01001583.1, read as the reverse complement.
TATTCATCCGCTTACTCTCGTGTGCTCGCGTTGTCCCTCGATAAAACGTCGCTTGGGCGACTCGCGCGGAATGGATATTATCCAAGCGATCGAGCTTTCCGGTGCGCATGCGCGTGCGCTTGTGTGTGTATGCGTGTGTGCGAACAGTGTCGATCGTTAATTTTAGACTACGATTGTGAGCTTTTTACCGTTTGCCATTGCTAAAGTGCTCTTTTTCTGCTGGGAAATAAAAAAAATGAAGTGCATTTCGGGCTTTTGTCATTGCGTAATGCGCGCTGTTTTATGGGTATACATTTGCCCTGCGTGCTGCCTTTAATGACGATACTTTTTTATTTTCAAAGGCGTGCGGATTTTAAATGAAGCTGTATAAATTGAAGAAACATTTGCTGATGTATAATTTCGAAAAAAAATCTATTCTTGTTTTATAGACAAAACCAGAAAAATTATTAAATTTCATTAGATTATTTAATAAAATTGTACGCTAGTCAAAACTGCAAACCCTATGCTCCAAACTCATAATTAGCAGTTTAAAAGTCAGCTGAAAAAAAAACATTCAATTCGCGGAAGAATTGTGAGCCCGTACAAATGTGCGCGCTACTCAAAAGCTTAATATATTAGGTACACGTCCGACTAAAATAAACGGAACGTGCATAAAATTATTCTCTCTTCCTCTTTTCTGGCTGCACTAGGCACTAGCTTTCCAGAAAAGCTTCCGCATAGGCTATATGCTTGCGTGAGCTTTTTTGATAATTAGTCGTCGGATAATTCGAGCCGAAAAAACGCACTTCAGCCGCTGTGCCACTTCATCAAATAGAACCTTTGAGCTGGAGGGTAAAAAAGGAGGGAGAAGGAAAAAGAGTGAAAAAGAGAGCGAAGAAAATTCAAGGAACCGAAGAAAAGGAAACAGACGGCGGTCAGCGAAATCGGAAAGTAAATGTCGAAAGAAAATATGAAAGCGCAAGCGGGAAAGCTTTAAAATTTATTAAATAACAATAAAATGAAAGCTTGGGAGTTTTATAAAAAAATCAATTTGTTTAGCATTTAAGGATTGAAAAAAAACGATATTCGAAATTACATTCTTTGCAAGAGTTAATTTTTTAGAACATTATTACAATTGTAATTATACTTTTCATTCTGTCCAAAAAGTTATTATATTTAAAAACTTCTCTTGGTGAAATAATTTGTCCGCGCTATTTTTAGCGCTATTTATTCAGCAACCCTAAAAAGGCGAGCGCGCCTTTCTAAAACAGTCAGGAATAATGAAATAGCCTATACTAAATTATTTCACTCGGATTCCGTGATCCTTTTTCCCCGGAAATTGGAGCTTTCCTAAAAAATTAAATAACGTCGTTGAATTAAAAACCTCGCAAATTTAGCATAATTTCCCGCCGGCAGAGAAACGGCTTGCCGCTTAAGCTCCGCTAGAATGCGACCGCCTACCTTTCCACCCCCCAAAAAAGAAGAAAAAAATGTAGATCCACACACGCACGCGCTTCTAAAATTCGTGTAAGCCTCCGCGCGCGCAACCATAGGTTAAAAACGCTGGGTAAAAGAGAAAAAGCGCCGCGGCGGCGGCGGCGGCAGCGAGTTTGCGGACCCGGGGGCAAAGTTTACCCTACAATTCAGCGAGAGAGCTCCGCGAGCAAACATCGAGCGACCAACTCCGCACTTGAGGATCTTGTACCTGGAATTATGCTGAAAAAATGTGGGAGTAGAGTGAGAGAGGTAGGGCTCTAGTGGCCCTCTCCTCCAACGACAGAGAGGGCGAGTTCCTTTTCTCGAGACTTTTTTCGTCGCTTTGAGTCAGAGAGTGAGAGAGGGAGTTGGTTCTCAATGAATGCAGCTCTCGCGCATTTAAAGCACAAGCGAGCGAGCGAGCGAGATAACGCCGAGAATCGAGGCAATTCGCGATGGGATTTCTTTCGCTTTTCTCGCTGCATTGTGCGAGGCCGTTTGAGACGAAGGACGAATGCGAAAACGGAGGTTCTGTTCTGCTGTTTTATTTTTTTTTTCTTTCTCCGAGCCGCTTGTGTTGACGAAAAATTCTTTGAAAGGATTGACGAGTGCCGCTGTTTGCAGCTGATGTACATTTTGCCTCATGAATTCTGTGCATTTATATTTCTCTGTTGCTCAATTGAGTGAATATCTCAATTAAGTCAGTCTTTTTGAATGTGGGAGGAAAATAAACAATGCTGAAATGACACAAAAGTTTCTCGTTTTATTTTTCAAACAAAAAGACAAAAATTTACAAGTAGAAAAGTAAATTAAAAAGAATATATCAGTAACGACAAGTCAAAAAGCATAATTCGATTTTAATATTTTTTCCAAGTGCATAACCTCCGCCAGTCGCGGACTAAATAAACCCACACTCTCCCAACTCTCGACAAAAGCGACTTTCCCCGTATCTCGATACAGGTAAACGAACGAAATTTTATTACCCCTCCCAAAAAATCGAAGGCGCCAGGTAATACGTATTTCCTCGCAAACAAACGCCAGCCAACGCGCGAAAAAGAAAATCCAGGGGGGCCCTACCCCCGTCTGATCTCAGATTGACCCGCGCTACTCGGCGCGTTTCCACTTTAGCTCGCTTGCGCTTGGCCGTAAAATCAAAATCTTATTCGCGACGCGCAGTACGCCCTGGGCATATAAAAATCTTGCATATCTCCTCGTTCGGCCGGGCTGCAATAACAATAGCCCGCGCTCATTGTTCCCGCGAGGAAAGGTCTCTTTTTCTCTTTCGAAAATCGAGGAGAAAAATTTCAGTGCGCCGCTGGCTGCCGGCCGGGACGCGGGGAAAACAATCTTGAGCGCGATCGGGATTTATCGGCTACGGGGAGAATAGAATTATTTTTATGTGGCTACTTTGTACGCCTCTGGCTGTGTGCTTTCGTTTTTGAAGTATTGTTTTACGGCGCGTTTCCTCGGCGATTCGTAAATTAAACTATTTTTCAGACGGACGGTCGTATATTGGTTTAACATTATTTTATTAAGGGGTGACGTTAGGTTAATATTACTTTATTATAAGGTATTGAAAATACTTGGGTTTCTTTGTGGTAAGCTTTTTCTTTCTATTCTGGCTGTCCTAGAAAGAATTGCTAACTCAAAAAAGTATAATTTAAAATTTTGACATTTAACAATTTTTAGATAAAATTTTTTTGTGAAAAATGTGCTAAAAGCCCTAGAGCAATATACAGTATATCACTGCAATGTGAAACATTGTCATGTTCTTGATCCAGATTTTATCCGCGTTTTCCTCAATTTTGCCCTATTTTTCTTCATAAAATGATCCATTTTATCTGCATAATGTAACCTTACACTTTTTACACAGCAACAATTTTGCAAAGTACCTACTTACACTGAAATAATTTTAAACTATATTTTGTTTGCCCTTCGTTCTTCGTATTCTGAAAACAACTATTTGAATCATAAAATTTACAAAAGATAAAACAAAACCAAAATTCTGAAAACCAGTTATAACATTTTTCACGATTTTAGATAAAAAAAAAAAAAAAAACCAATAAAACAGCAAACTTTCAACAATGATTCAATTTTTCCTTCTTTATTTAAAAAAAAAGAAATACCCATTTCACCAGCAACATCAGACGTGCACTCGCGATCCCAGCAGTTTTCCCCCCAATGAAATATCTCCGGCGGAATATTTTTCTCCGGCTATCGCTCACAACAATATCGCTAACAACCTGCTCGAAGAGCAAACAGTGGATGCTCTCGCAGCTCGTAAATCAAAGAATCCGGTTTGTATCCGGCTCTGCTCGATTCCTCCTCTGGCTGCCTGCAGCTGCACATACGGCTGGGCGCTGCTGGCAGCGTTAAACGCAGCCTCTGCAGCCGGGGCCAGTTGGCGGAATATAAAGAAAGGAAAACAGCGATCGGTAAACATCGAGGAACTGTACGTCGAGCCTGCGAGGAAGAGGAAGCAGGTAAGGCCGGAGGAAAGGTAAGAGGAAATTTAATCAAGCGATCGCCGGCTGCACTGACTACGGGACGACGAAAATGTTGGATTCTCGTTGTAAATTGAATATACTGGGAAGGGGGTAGACTGATGGGTGGGGAAAATAAATTTAGAGTGGTTATTGGAGCTTTGTGAAATTGGGTTTGGTAATTGCTGGCTGGGGTGTTTATTTTTGTTGCGGGGTGGGATAGTTTTGGAAAGTCGTAAATAGGATTGATTAGGTGAGCTGGATAGTTTAATAAAGTTTAAAATAAGCGACAGACAAGTTATTTTGAATTTATACATTAGATACAGAAGATATTCATATGAAAGCAGCAAAATGAGGCAAATAAATTTGATCACAAATATATTTTTAGCGAAACAGCGGTTTAAAAAATGCATACTTCCGTACGGTAATTCTAAGGTAAAAAATCAAATAAATAAAATCGATTAGTTTGTTCAATTTGTATTAGAAATTATTTACAATTCACATGTAAGATATAATAAGATATTTTACAAGACCAAAAAAATAACTTGTATATATTTAGAGATACATACATATTTTTAAAAAAATGGTGATTCAAACAAATCCATAAATATTTTGGTTAAATCAATAAAATATTTCATTAAATTAATAAAAAATGTTCTTGTCAGCGTTTATAAGTGCAAGATTGTCGTTTTAATTATATTTTTTTCTCAGTACACTATGAAAAAAAAATTTTCTTCCACCAAGAATCAATAAACAATCCGCTAAACTCAAACCCAAAAAATTCAACTCACCCAAACATCCGCTCACTTCCCTAAAACTCTTGATTTACAAACAGCAATATCGAAAATCCAACCCATCGAAACAATCCCGCGCTCGCTCTTGAACCACCACACCGGCTCCATTAATCCGATAATCAAGGCAACCGGTCAAAATCAAGAGCCCCCGGTATTTATAGTAAATAACGTCCCGAAAGAAACGCCGAGAGGAGAAAAAGAGTTCCAGCTCTCGAGAGGAGGGCGATTGTCGAGTCGCGGCACGGCGTATCGGCTGCATGCGCAGCCCCCCCCCTTCCCCACTAACTCAACAAGGGACTAAGGAATGCCCTCCCTCTCTTTCTCTCCCGCCTGACTGGAATTTTTTCCGAGTAATTACGTCTTTGCCGTCGAGTCTAAATCATCCTAGATGCGTGCGCGAGCTCTGGACTTTGGTTTCTTGTATTTTTTTTTCGGGCCCCGCCTCTCTCTTTCTTTTCTAGGAGCGACTTTCGCGGAGATTTATCGGGCGCCCGAAAGCGCGCCGGCGCTTGCGTATACGTACGTATACAGCGGCGTTTTTCTAATTTTTCTCTGGTTATACGTTCCGCGCCTTTTTTTCGTCGCGCGCCGCTGGCTAGTCGCGGTGGCGCGCGAGCGAGCGAGAAACGTTAAACGCCGCGTGATTTCATTTCGCTGCTTGGCTGGATTAATAGCTCCTCGTCGGCTGGCTTTTTATTGCGCGCTCGTTTGTTCTTTATTAATTTGGCTGGATGGATGCGTCTGGGTAATGCTTTTCATGCGAAAATTATCGAGGACCTTATTGCGGGGGGTTGTTATGGATGAGGGGTATTGGATTAGGAGGTGGACTTTTTGGATTGTGGATTTAGTTTTAATTGCGTTTTTTGTAGATTGGTAGTTGGTGAAACTATAGGAAATTAGTGAAGGAGGAGAATTGCTAGGAAATTGGCTTCAGCTGCGCTTGGTTACGATTTGAACCAGAGATTTTTTTATTTATAATGCATAACCTCTAATGGATTATCGATGCCGATTTAATTTTAGTTGACCTTATATTATAATGAAAAAGTGACATTTTTAAGTTATTCAATGTTTACCACAAATAAAATTCACAATATAAGCAAATTTAAAAATTTTCAAAAATATTAATTTCAGCAATTCTATGTACGAAACTGTATCAACAAATTAAAAAAAGTATGTGATTTATTGATTAAAGCAATTTTTACGGGAAAGAGGTTTTTAATTAAAGTGATTCTGAAGACATATACCGGGTATCGAAGGATCAACAAACTTATAAGTGCAGAAGCTTTGTATTACTAAAAAAATATGCTTTCTAAGTTTGAATATTTTATACACTTTTTTACACTTTTAACTCGGGCTTGTCTTCTTAAATAAAGCAGAAAACTCCACTCTATTATTAAAGCGAATATATATATAAAAGACATAAGAATTTTCATAAAAAAATTACTTTTTCATTATTTATATTTACAAGATGCATTTTAAAATCAAGCAAATATTCATTTCGTTAAATCAAACTTCCAAATCCCAGCCCATTCTTCCTAAATTCCATCCAAGCTCCAACCACACCAAAAGCTTATTCCATTGTCAAATTCAAAACGACAAAATTCGCACCTGTTCCCGCTCCGCGCGTTAAAACACACCCACACACATACACAGCCATCTGCGCACAGAATCGTTCGTTGGCTCGCTCTGGGGGCGAGCGCGCTTGGAAACCTACGGGCGCCCTCTCCTCGCAACAGGTTTCAATAACGAGCCTATTAAAGCTCGACGAGCGTGAAAACGGTCTGGCCCTTGTTTTCCTCTCTCTCTCTCTCTCTCTTTCTCTCTCGCTCTTACAACGTAAATTTCACCCCTCGATGCGCCGCTGATGTTTATTCATACGGAAATCAAAGGCTGTCAATGTACCACGATTCATTTTATCTCTCTCTCTCTCTCTCTCTCTCTCTCGCTCCTCTTTTTTTTTATCATGTACGCGGCAGGGCATCGCTTTTGGTTTGCGGTTGTGCCTCATTTCTGATTCGTTTATTTTTCACCTCGCGGCTTCGTTTCTTTTTTGTTTGCGTTCCATTATTTATGATCAGTGACGTTGTAACGCGAGCGAGCGCAGGTGAGATTATCAAGCCGTGCTTTTTTTAGCCGTTCGATTATCGGTGAACAAACCGACCGGGTTGGTTGCTTTAATTATTCAAGGTGATTTAATTGTGGTAGAATCTAGACTTGTTGGAACCGTTCATTTTGTGAATATTAATCAAGCAGAATTTAGAATTAATGTTTAAATAAACATAATGTATAATTAATGGATTTTAATGTTCGTTACTCGTCTACTCGTAAAAGCGATAAATTAACCAAATTTACGCTTTTCTTTACCGAATAGTTTACTTTGAATTACAATAGGTCTTTTTTATACAGACATTTCCCTGTCATTTGCGCTTACACAACGAAATTGCCTTAATAAGCCGCAGTGCCCGCGTTTCTCCAAAGAGCGAATTTATTACAAATTTTCCGCATAATAAACTTATCTACCTAACGGCGCAATTTGTACGCTTAAACAAACACCTCATTTGCCATATTCGCGCGCAAACTGCCATAATTTTTCTTCCCCGTCCCTTATCCGAAGAGCCAATCGGCGGTGGCAGTACAATTCGCTACAGTCTGCCTATTCTCAAACGAAATTGCGGACGATAAAGTAGCTTAACTAACGCTGGGGGCTGAGAGAAAGAGAGAGAGCGAGACCGAGTGCCCAGGTAAGAGAATAAAAAGGGACGATGCGACGCGCGGTAAACAAACAAAAGTTAGCCTCTCCGAACGGAAGCGAGAAAGGGACGCGGGGGTGGAAAAAGGTGATAAAGCGGATTTCGAGTGCACTTGCTGTGCGTGATCTACATAGATACGCCGACGAGCGGCCGCGGCTGGAGGAGGAAGAAATAAAGGGAGATAAATAGAAATAGAGATAGATGGGAGGACGGTTGGAGAGGCGGCCTGGGTAAGATAAATATAGGAGGAATTAGGGAGGGAAATTTTTTGATGACGCTGTTGTTTTAATTTTTAAATTTATCGATGCTTGGAATGTTGTAGAATGTGCAATTGGTTTGTGATGATTGGTATTTGAATATCGGCAATGAAAATTTTTTAAGAAGACAGTTTTGCAAAGTAGTAACATGCGTGTTCCGCCAGACACGCCAATTTCTCAAGCTTTTTACTTTTTTTCACTTTCTACTAGAACTCCAAGTAACCCATTTTAATGAACTCGAAGAACTCCATCTTCAAAGCTCCCAACTTATCCCCCTTAAAATTTCAGTCCCCGCAAAGCATCCATCAATAAAATCTTCACCCCCAAAAAGCTCTCATCTCACCTTCGCGTCACCTCAATCTCCCAAGCACCAAATCCAGCTCTCAACCCACTCCCCAAGAAAGACAGAGGTAACAACGACACAAGCGCGTGCCTCGGCAGCCTAGGAAAACGAGCCGCGAAGCGCGGACGTAAACGCGCCGGTGCCGGGGGGGATGAATCCGTACAAGTTTGTGAATCACGCGTAACACGTCGGAACGCGCAGGGCTCGTAGCTACAAATTGCGGCCATTACTCTTGCGCTCGCGCGCGCGGCCGGCTGAGAGAGCTGGGAGGCGCGTGCGCGCGCCGGCGGCCCATTGTATGTACACGGGGAATGATTATGGTCGCGTGCGCAATGCCGTCCCGTACGTCACTTAGATTGGTGCCCCCTCTCTCTCTCCCGCTCTGCTCTCGGGCTCGCCGGTTACAAAAGGCGCGCCGAATTCTAAAGCGCGCGAGGCCGCGACGACTTTGTCTTTATTACCCGAGCGAGGCTGGGCTTGGCCTGACAATGGCCCGCTAACTACCCCGTCCCCTGGAATTTTCGCATTGATAGGCGGGCACCAGAGTGCGCGTGGATCTCGACTCTCTCCCTCTCGCTCTGGTTCGCGGAGAGATAATACGACTTTGTCGTGGTGTCGATTGCGAGCGCGGGTGGGATTTGGGATGGTAGGGGAGAGGGTGGTCTCTTGTTGATTTGTATTGTGGTTCTTTTGGGGTTTGGATTGGGTTTAAGTATTTTGGTGTTTGGGTTTGGGTGGTATGATATTATTGTTTATTGCCTACCAAATTGGTATTATGAACGAATCAAAGGAATTTTTTGTATTAACAGCTAGAGTGTGAATTTCCATTTTTTTCCAACACGTGTTAATTTCCATTTTGAATTGTTTTCGAATTATTATCATGTGATGACATGTAAGATATCAAATAGACACTTTGGCATCTTAAATGACACCGCACACTAGCAACTCGAAGCGTTTTTTTCTTTTTTTTAACTATATTCACCGTAAAAGATTTGAAATCAAATCAAAATAGTATATTACGATACATGTGCCTTAAGTGGCTCATTATTGCACGACGTGAAGTTAGCGCCCGAGCGAAGCGA
>UELX01001582.1:0-41373 GCA_900480035.1 Eupelmus urozonus | reverse complement strand
AAATTTATATTAATGAAAGCTATGATATACTATTTTAAATAGTAATAAATGTTTTATTCATTTTCAGTGATTTCAACGCAGGCTGGCCCACTTAATATTATACAGGGTAAAGAAAAGTATAGAAACCTTTTGAAATCACAAAAGATTTTACGTAGAAAAATCAAAATTAAACCTTCGATAAGCTAAATAAAAATTTAGTCATAACTTTCTATTAAAATTTACAAATGACCTTCAAATATTTCAAGTTCAAGTTCGTTTTTTCAATCGAAATTCTATACTTTTGATGCCAGAAGCAAAAAAAGCGAAAAATTTTACAATCAAATACTTATGATCTTCTCCAATTATTGAATATGATCATGTAGACCATCGCAAGGTTAATTACAATTGCGGCAAACAAAGTTTTTAAATGAAAATGTAATAAATGTGTGAATATGTTAGTATTTACATTTAATAAAATAGTATTATTTAATAAAATCTTACATTAGAACATTTTGATGCCTTAACTTGAATGTATGAGGAAAACACTGTCTCTGTTCCTCTAAAAGCCAGATGTAACGTAAGAACAAAAATACAACAATGTTCCAGTTTCTATTTAGAATGTTTGTATTATATGTAATGCTGTATGAGTACTCTCACTAGACTATTAGATAAAACAGAAGTTATATATAAATGGTAATAGGAGTAAAAATACAATATTGTATTTCTTCTATTGATTACCTGACTCGTTTTTATATTTAATATACTTTTTATTTTTAATGCTGAGATTAAAATGCGATTCGGCGCGATGAGAAAAAGATGTAAATTATAAAAAAAGCTCATAATGCAAAAATTTTTCTAACAACAAATTTTAAATAACCATTACTTATTCCGCTTAAATTTTTATAGTTCCCGAAATCTCAGCAATTTACTACTTTCACAATAGCCTCGCGTAATAAAAATTGACGAGAAAACTTAAATCGAAAAAAGTCCTGGACGCGCCGCCCCCCACGAAATATATCGAGGACAGCAATCGCATAAACTTTTCTGTTGATCCGCACCCACACTTACACCCAGAATCTCCGGCTCGACTGACTTACAGCTGTACGTTAAACTCCGGGGATCAGAACAGTTGGCAAAGGGAATAATCATCGGAGCTCCCAGCGATTTAGGGGACTGCGGGGGTGGAAATCACTTTTGGCTTCCTGGACGACATGGCTCGGAAAAGTGGCTGCTTTCTCCGTCCACGCTCTTAAAGCTGTCGAGGGGAATGCAGTGTGCGTGCCAGTAGGCTTGTGCTCGTATCAGGACCGGCTCAAAGGGAATCAAAGGAGACTAAAAAAAAAAGGAAGGAGAGGAATTGTCGTCGGCTCTCCTTACACTCGCGCTGGGGTAGGGGGCGGATGAGAGGCTTGAAATTAAACCGCCTAGAGAAGTATTGACGCGGAAGACTGAAGCGTCAGCGCTCATCCGAGCGAATTGAAATGCGCCGAGTCGGAGGATCGCGCGAATTCCAGGGGCCGCGCCGCTCGCTCGGCGTTAGCCTGCGCTTATACTCTACCCTCCTGCGCTTGTCGTTTGTAGAGAACGAGAACTTTCGATTCCTCAATCATGAATAATCGGGAATGCCGGTGCCCCCGCTGATTTCCCGATTCGTGATTTTATTGTCCGCATTGTATTATCTAGGATAGGCGACGCCGGAGTCGGTCGATTCGGTTATTAGGGAGGTGCACTGAAACATGCGAGATGGATTAAAGTGTGTAATTGACTTATTAAGTATTTTAGTTTTTTGGAGTTTGTTGTTACAGTTTTAAAAATAAATATATGAATATCAGGATATTTTATTTATTAATTAATTTAGTGTTAAATAAAATAATATAGATGACAATAAAGGTTTTCTATTCCCCAACATAAAACGTTTATCTATAATTTAAAATCTGTAATTTATTGTTTTTCTTCAATTAAACATGAATTTATTTGCTTATAAACGTAAAATATGCATAAAGGAATTTGTTAATTATACAAGAATTTCTTTTTAACGGATTTTTAACGGACAAACAAATTACCTTTCAAAGTATAAAAGTATGTTTGAGTTCTTCACTTCGACCTCCGCACTGGAAGAGAGTTGTAAACAGCCTCGAGGATCAACAGTCTTCCTCTTTCTTAGATCCTGTTCTCCTGCAGACTTCATTGTTGTAATAAGTTTAGTTCCCAATTAATATAAATAGCTGGTTTGTATTTCGCATCAGTGAGATAACTTTGCGAGTTAAAACTAATTTTACGCTGATTTGAATTTGTTAAATAAGTGAGTTGAATAGGGACTTCAAAGAGTAAAAGTATGCTTGATTTTGCCAAAAGTTGAAAAAAGTATAAAAAATGCTGTAGGTATTATTCACATAAATTTTAGTATCTCTAAATTTTATAAGATTGGGTATTTTATTTTTATCTAGAAGTCTGATATTGCGATATTTTATGTACATTCTTTATTCTTCACAATTTAATTAACAGCTTTTCAATTTAGAGGAACCTTAATAAATTTTTTTTAATTAACAAGACTTCTCGTAGTTCTCCATCAGAGGGTTCTAAAAATTTTCTTAAACGAATTAGCGTCGCCTCGTATCGCGTTCAATGAAAATGCATTCATCTTCCTTGAAATTCCTCGGTTCTCGCGCTACACGTCGTTTTTAGGACGCGTTGTATAAATTTTTATGGAGCAATTACTCGATTAACTTTTTAACTTTTTATTATTCTGTAGCACCAGAGAGAAAGTAAAAAGGTACGATACCTAGTAAACTTTTAAGATAATGAGTTTAAAGCATGTATAAAAATTTATTGTGCATATTGGTTTAACCATATGCTTTTTTATTAATGAGCTTTATGTTATTTTGTAAAATAATCATAAACGTTATTTTAATTGCTTTCATAAAATTATTTAAAAGTTTTTAAAAAATATGAAAAACAAAAAAGAATATTTTAAATTTAATTTTAATTTATCTTTAGTAAAGAGATTGTTTCTTGCTATAAATATAATTGCTATAAATATACATAAATAACTATAAGCTCTAGAATCACATAATTAGAGCAGCTTTACAGAAATTCTGAATAAAAGCTTATTCATGTTTTCTCCTACATTACAGAATCCATCACAGTATTAATTCTTTGATGCTTTTAATCATTTACTTACTTATACTATTATAAGTGCTATCTTCCTTCTCTTCTTTTTATGTGAAAAATGAAAAAAAAAAAAAAAAAATAACTTTCCTAAAGTATACATACATTACAGTTGTTGTTCACGGATGATTTATCAAAAACAATTTCCAAACTTTGTGTTGAAAGGTATGAAAACTCAAATATGAAAACAATCAATTTCACTTTATTTAAATGTACCATCAGCAATTACAATCAAAATTCACTGTGACCAGCTGTCAACATACACACACCTCGGCCAAATTATTAAGCCATTAGCAACGAACACTCCCAGCCCTAGCCACCCATCGAATGACCCACTAAGGTAAAATACACTTGACCCAAGAAGCTGACGCTAAAAATTCTCCTCGCCGAAGTACGTCTCATGTACCTCGCCGAGACCTACAGAGAGAAGACGCCGAGAGAGGAGCATCGATAATCCAGATATAGCAAAGAAAAGAGGGTAAGAGCGTCGGTGGCGGCGGCGGCGCCGGCGATTCGATCTAGAAGCGGGCGGAAAAAGGAAGTTGTTAAACTGCGAGATTGTACTTTAACGGGCCAGCGCGGCGGCGGCCCTACTCGTTTCTCAGCAGGCGCTGGTTGTTAATCTTGCCAATTAGCGGTCGTCGCTTCGCGTCGGCGTAACGATATACCGACATAACGACGGGAAGCTGCCGCGACGAAGATCGTGGAGCGACGAAACTGGAAACTCCGCGCGGCTTCTTTCTTTTTTCGCGCTTCTTCCTTGGTCCTTGCCACCTGGAAGGGATCGGGGCGAGGAAAAAAATCGGGAAAAAGTTAACGTTTGCTCCTCGCCGCGCGGAACTCTAATTATTATTCGTTCATATAAATCAAGCATAACTCGAGCACCGCCGAGTCGTTAAATCAAGCCCCACTTAACGAGCGGTTCAAGGATTTTCCGGCGGCGGCGCTTGCGCGCCTGCTGTGGTAGGATTGTTTAGAAGGCTTCATTAAAAGCTTCCTGATGAGCAAAGAGCCGGAGGACGAAGGGTAAATGGAATATTAAAAATCGTGAGATTGTCGTTGACCTAATTAGTCCGGGGGAATTAAGGATTTGAACGACTGTAAAGGTCGGCTCAAATTTTATTGAGCAAATTGTCGTAGAATAAAATATCTGGGATGGTGAAAAAATTATGCAGTAGTTATGAAAAAAGTTAGGTTGACTTCTGGGGACAAAATCCTTTTATAAAGATCTTTCAAAAAAGTTTCCGAAATTTTTTTTAAAATCCGATATTGTTTCCATATTTTTGTCATTATCTGAAAAAATATGGATTTTAGAGAGAAAATAAAAATAAAGTAAAAATGTTCGCAATTGAATTTTTTGTAAAATAGACTTAATCTTAAAATTTACTATACAATATTAATGTTTTAAAATAATATTAATGTTCATGAAAAGTGCCAAATTAAAAAAAATATATTAATATTTGCAGTGTATTAATGAATCTTGACATAATAAGAAAATTTGTAAAGATAATAAAAAATTTAGAATTTGGTTTTCTATATTGTCTGCGGCAGTGCAGGTCGTATGGTGCAGATTAAGATCATAGAAACTACACTTGCCATGTAATATCTTTTTTAAAACACATCCACATTGCATATTAAACTACAAAAACAGAAAATTTTTTTAATTCAATGCGTTATTGGCTAAAGAACACTGAATGCTGAAAATTTTATTTACCCTTGATATACCTATATACTTACGGTATAGAAAAGTTTATAAAAATTTTAAATTATTGTTAAAAATATATAAAAACGGTAGAGAATTTTGATATTAAGCTCTTTTTTATTCAAAATGAAAAAAGTGTATTACAAATGTCCAAAAATCAAACCTTTTTTAATAGCTTTAATAGTTTTTTAAACTGCTTCATAAATAAAAGTTAAAACTCACTGAAATTGTTTTCGATACACGAAATTTAATAAAGGAAAACGCACATTGTTATCTTTTAATGTTAACACAAGTTTTTCAGTTGGTACATGATTTATTCTCATTCTAAATTTTATTCTGCGACAATTTGCACCATAAAATTTCAGTTGGGCTTTACAGGTAATTTTGAGGGTTTTAGAGACTAATTCGATTGCACTAAATGGTCAATAACGATCGACAACAAGGATTCCCCTGGCCTCGTGATAATCACGTGGAAATTCAAGGGAGGTATGCGCAGTTAAGTGCTATGAATGCTTTAGTTCCTGTTCTACGTTTATTAAAGTGTGAATATTTATGAAGCTTTTCGTGTTGGATGTTGCGGTTTTGACGGCCGTTTCGTTTTGGTATTAAAAATTTATAAGTACTGTGCGGCCTAAAAAGCTCGAAGAGATTTTAATAGTGAACGCTGAAGTTTTTGAAATATGCGACATTTTCGCTTCTTACTTTCACGCGAACTAAAATTTTGTAGCTTGAAAATCTTAAGTGAATTTCGACCGCTTTTCGTAAAATGTATAATTTTTCCTTGTGATTTTTTTAATTGGTTTAATTTTTTCTTAATTTTTAGAGTTCGAAATCTTATAAAAGTAATTTTGTTAAAAATATATTTTTATACGTTCTCTTTTAATGTTCAAATTACTGGTTCATCAAGATTAAAACATTTATGAACATTCTAAAGATTAAGGGCTATATGTGTTTTGTTCTTATTTAAGGATATATAATTCATATATTTTTAATCGAAAATGTCAATCCCTTTACAACAGCATATGAACTATTGAACAGGTACTTTATTTAGATATTGTATATGGGTAGCCAAGTGAATGGACTTACTGGACTTGGAATGTAATAAATCTTATCTATATTTGGTTTTGGATTTATTTATAATATTATGAAAAAAAGAAATTCAATAAATTCATACAATGATTCCTCTATTAATACATTTTCTACAATATTAATAAAAATATGATTTTATATCATAATTATTATATTTCTTACATTTGCCTTCTAGGAACTATTAAGAAATTGAGTGTGTAATTACTCATTAAAAGTATGTAAATGTTGCTCTTATTATTAGCCTTAAGTTTCATGTCTCTGTGAGCTTAAGCCTGAGCAACGCGGAAAAATGAGGCGGACTAAACAGAGTTTCCAGCCAGTGTTTTTTTGTCGGGTGGTCGTTAGGGTTGAGGTAATTGAAGTTTCTGTGGCAGTTAAGAAATTACGACGGTCGTTAGAGAAAAATATGTTACAGCACGTACCGCGTATTATTAAAAGTACGTGCATCTACTAAGCATGACATTAACCTTAAGCTGAAAAGTATTAGCAGCTATTTTTGAAATCTTACTTTTTGCTCTAGTTTTTTAAAAAACTGAAAAATGTACAAAGATAATAACCTTTTCAATAATTATAATTTTTTATTAAAAAGGTAGATATTTTCAATTTCCACTTTAAATATTGATTTCAAATTTCTTAAAATAATTACAAAAAATTAAATTTTCTATAAGTTTTTCTCTAACTAATAAAGTAATAAGGTCATTACATATGCGGTGCTATTAAATAGCATTTAAGTAGATTTAGTCCGAGTTATGTCAGCCGTGTACTCATTCACAGATTATCTTTAGCATACAAACGATCAAAGTAGGTATAATACAAGTCATTACAATAAACACTTATTTATATGAGAAACAAGCACATAGGTACTAAACGTATACCGTTTTAGAGTCTCGAAGCTTTGAAAGAAATCGATATTTTAATTTCCCTTTAAACCGACGATGCGAGCATTCACCTGCGAAAGTGTTTTTTTCTGCAGAAACATTTCGACATTAAAATACATGTGCGTCGTTCTTTTAAAAGGCCCAACAGTTAGAGGAAATTGCCACTTAATGCTTTTGAATTCTTCCAGTTTTTCGATTGCGGAGGGCAAAAGAGCGAAACGAAAAAGAAGAGGGAGGTAAAAAACGAATGGTGTTACCTCTTGAATAAAGCGGTTTTACGCGGAATTTGTGCGAGCTTTCTGCTCGGCTTTATCTCGAAAATTTCACGATTTTCTGCGCTACAAGATACTTCAGTGATTCGCGTAATAAGCAGTGTTTCTCCATACTAGAGGCTTATAAGCTTTGAAAGTTTTATTTACAACATAAGCGTATTTATTAAAAAAATATATTGTAATCGGCAATTAAAATCTTGAAAATAAATCTGTATTTGTTATTGTATTTTATAGATAAAAAGAGTTTTTCTATATATTAAAGACTGTATAAATAATAAAATAATTGTCTATAGATAAATAATCGTTTGGATCAAATAAATAATATTAATGCGCATAATTATTTCCAGTATATATAGATATAGAAAAGTATGCAAAATTAAGCGTTAATGTTCTTTAACAGTATCGTTGACCTTATAGCATAGGCCCCTGCTAATGTATAATAAACAGGCTTTTAAATATGCGATGCAATTTACTGTAAACCTTAATAACATTTCCATTTAATCGATTTTTCCTTAAAATATAGATACATCGAGAATAACACAAGCTTTTTACTCACAATCAATTTTTCATTCACACAAAGGTACCTAGAAAATAACTAATTAATTTTGCACAGACATATTCGCACACCCCATCCCAACGTGCATCAAAATTTCACAAACTGGATTAAATTCAATCAATAAAACAGCCCCAATTCCATTAGCCCAAAAAAATCTCCATAAAACAATAATTAAAACCCTCAGCTCTCCATCCAAATAACAGCGGCTCGCGAGCATCGCACCAGCCGCACATCCAGCAGAGCGAGCGCATTATCAGCGGTCGCGCTATATCGAAAAGCGAATACCGCGCGCCGGTCAGCCTCTCGGCGTTCGCGCTGGCAAATTATTCCGCTCTAACAGCGACAGCGAGGCCCGGCCGGCTAGAAATTAATGAATCGATAAAGCGACTCGTCGCATTTTGCGCGAAACCACATTGCCAGTGAAATAAAAGAGCAGCAGCGTGATTTAGAGTACAGCGACGAGATCATAGGAATCCCGCGGATTTACAGGGAGCGGCAAGGTGGTTTCACGGGGGCTGCTCGCGCGTAATATTCGCGCAAGTGAATATTCAAGCGGTTGCCCGGCGTTTTTTTTGTTGCTGTTTCGTTTGGGTTTTTTTTTCTTTTTTTTTTGTAATCGAGGGTCGCGGTTGGAGCGCTGCTTCGGTTTGTTGCGGAACATTGATCGGGGAGTTTTGGCCGAGCGCTGCTTCGGTTTTTTTTTATGCGACATTAAAAACGGTTTTTTCAGCGCGCCGCTTTTTTCATGCTCGATGTGTTTTATGGCTCGGCTGGCTGGCGAAGATTTAAATAGAGCGGACAAATTTTAAGGGCATCGATTAAAATTTAAATAGGGTTTAAATAATTCATCGGCGATTTATGCGACATAAATTTCGTTTAAAATCAAAGTGAAGAAACATAACTGCATTGGATCATGACTTTAGGTTTCTGTTTAATTGAAAAAAGTAATTGATCACTTGAACAAAGCATTTACGAAACTTAACGAAGAAAGATTTTTTCTCTAGTGACGATAATAAAGTCTTTGTATAATTTTCATTCAAATTTGTATTTATATTTCATCGGATTTCATAAATAAATCAAGAATTAGTTAAAACAACAGGATTTACCTGAATAAGCACTCGAAATATTGATTTCATTATTTTGTAAATTACTATTTCAATTATTTTCATAATTTCATTGCAGTGCTTTAATAATTCATTGTACTAACTAAATCTGTAGCTTAGAATTACATGCTTTTGTAAAATAAATTTGTTGTGATTCTGATTAAATTTAATCTATAATTTTGATCAAAATATTAGCGTCATATTTCAATAATTTAATATATTTATATTAAAAAAAAACGTGAATAATGAACAAAAATCTTAAACATAGATGATTAAAAGTGTATTTATTCAAAAACTACACATGGCTTGCATATTTTAGAAATCATGCATAAATTTGGATAACAATTGAAGTGCTGTTTAAAATACCTAAAGATAATCCAGGTGATTCGAATAATTATTCATGTTCAAAAAATGCAAGTACCGGATGTATCAATGAAAAGTTTCTATAAAAATATAAATACTTAAATTTTATATTAATAAGAAAAAAGTACTTTTCTGTTATCGTAACTCTTTATGGTAATTTTACAATTGTTCTTGTTACTATTACAAGCCTTAAATAGTTCCTTCTCTCCTTAAAATTATTATATATTAAGCTTAGATATACAATAAAGTTTGTAGGGAACAAAAAGGAAAAAAAAAGAAATTGTTAATTTCCTATCGAGATTTGTGACCTTACAAAAATGTTTCATATTTATTGCAGTATAAGGTCTTTTATGAAATGAAATTGCATTATAGCATCTTTTATTAATCAAACATCCATCGTAATGGTTGTCATGATTAGCGATGAAGGCAGAACCTAGAGATATGCATTACGCTTATGCTCTTCTATTCGCATATCAAGTTTCTTGCTTTATTCGTCTATCTACGTAGACAGATCTTGTGGCATATCAAATGCACGTATAAAGTAACAGAATATCGACATAGGATGATTTGTAAAAAGAAAGCTAGAAATACTTAAAAATTATTATAAACTAAAAGATTTTGAATACATTAGCATAAAGTTATATCGTTAAATCTAAACTGTATAATTCCTTAAAAATTCATCCTTATTACAATTAACGAATAAGAACATTAAAAATAGAATCGACAAAATTCCCAGCAAACCCGAACCACATCACAGCCCCGAAAGCTCTAAAGTACAGCGAAAGTCCCCCAGCTTTCATCACTCCATCCTTAATTTTTACTCAAAATTGAAACGCACAGCGGCGCATCAGGCCGGCCGCATCACGCTCGCATGCGTCCACGACACGTAAATGGCAAAACGTTAACGGTCGATCCAGAAGCGTTCCGCATTGCTCCAGCCAGGCGTACGCGCAACTATACACCCACACAGAGCAGCGAATTTGGTGCGCGCACGCAGGTATACGGGGTGCGGTGGATGGGAGGTTGGCTTGGCACTCTCGGACACACGGGCGCGTGCGTCCCACGGCTTTATTGCCTCGACGCGCTGTTCGACGTGACAGTCTCTTTGTAGCGAGTGCCGTGAATCGTCGGACCGTGCCGTCGCTGCTATACTGCTGCCGCGCGCGCGCGCGTCGCGGACTCTGCACATTGCCCGCTCTCTCGGGCTCTATGGGAGAGTTGGCCTCCATCGCGCGTGCGGGCTGTATAGGGGCATTTACACGTTGCTGAAAATCGGCTGGATGGGTGGGGAGGTGGGGGGAGGAAAAGAGAGAATGAGAGGGGGTGAGGATTGAAATGAGAAAGAAATGAATTAATAGCAGGTAGCGGTGTTGTATTTAATTTTCACCGGTTATGTCTGCTATTACAAAGCGGCTGCATTTTATAGATGTTTTGCCAATGACCAATTATTCAAAATCATTTATTTTAAAATAAATTTTGTAAAAAAAAGGTTTTTGTTTAAAAAAAAAAAAATGCTATTATGAAATTAATTTTCGCGCGAATGTTTAAGGTATCATTAACATCAATCAATTCATTGTAACGACCTTAAGTCGTTTATCAGACGAAGTGTCATCCTTTCTATCTACTCTTCTATCAATCAGTAAATGAAATGGGATTGAATTGATGTCCAGCTCAATCAATCGCTATTATAACATGATGGAAACCACATTGCTCATTTTAACAGAAACACTAGAGACTATTAGTCGCATATTTCATATACGAGAGATAAACTAGTTTCGCATCATCACGACAAATTATTATAACTAAATATTCATTCTATTTAAATATTTTTTAGATTACATTTTTATTTCTCATATTCTTTGAACGCTCCGGCTGGTTTAGACTCTGTTGCCTTATTATTATCTTATATTACTTTATTACATTACTTTATAAAGAGCTACCCGTTTGATATTTAGTTTACAATTTTAGTCTACCGAGGAGAGTAACAAATGTGCAAATTTCAATAACAAAACTATTTGAATTAGGTCCCAAGGCATCTTTAATTTAAATTTAAACGATATAAACCTTGATTAATCTTTAAGTACTGTATATGAATCTTAACGCTATAATTGAATATCAAAATTTTGTGTATTGATTTATGTATTACAAAATTAGTTTTCAGCTTTGCTCTGTAAAAAATAAGTTTAATGTTTTTAAAATCCCTAAACTATAAACATGCCGATTTATGATTTTATTGATATAATAATCAAATTTTACTGACTATCAAAGTAATAGACATTTAATAACCACGATTATTAAATGCCTATTATAATCTACACATAGAAATAACTTTTATACGTATAATATACAGCAGCTTTAACATTACAAAGATGTAATGCGCTAAATACCATATGCCACTAAACCTTACAGAGATCAACAAGCAAGCACATTCTCCATCCAACAAAGCCAACAATTTTCCAACGCAATTACCTAAATTAAACGCTGCTCATTACTCTTTTCGCCCAGTAAAACATCCTCGAGCGCATTGACGAGCCGGCGCGCACGAGCTAGTTAAACCCCATGGCAGTCATTACGCTAAAAGAATCAGTGCTACTTCCCTCTCATTTAAATACCGCGGCTAATTCACGTCGAGAAAATTTTCTCTTTTCAAGCAGCACCTCGTTACGGCCACCTCTGGCAGCCACGTAGCGATGATTATATACGGCGCGACGCAGCCAGCCGAGCGCGCGCCCGCGTCTCGACGGAAGCGAACCTTACACTCGCTGCGGCCTCGGGGCACGCGCTCGAATGAAAAGCGAGAGCCGAGGAAAAAGGGGTGACGGTAAGAAACAAGAAAGGCGCGGAACTGGCTCTCTCTCTCTCTCTCTTTGTCGGAGGTACTCTGGGGGGTCGCTATTGATCTCCGACACGAGAAGTTTAGAGACGAGAGATTCCGGCGGCTCTCTCTCTCTCCCTCTCGTGCTCTGTGAAGGGAAGACCTCCTTTGCCGAGGTGAGAGAGAGAGAGGGAGAGAATATATAGGCACGAAGGAGAGGGCCAAGAATGGGGCCGGAAGTGTTTGAGTGTGGATACTTCAGCTCGGCCGTAGAATGAGCTTCGTGCGGCGCGAGGCTCTCTTTCTCGGCCCGCTCTCACTTTGTAACCCTTCGCGGAATGCGACGATCTTGATCACGAAAGAGAAAGAGAGAGACAGCAGGCTCTGGGCTGTAAAAGCGCAGCACTCGGTTCGGTTCTGCCGAATTGATGAGAGCATGGCAAAGGGACGTGTTTGCGAGTCCTGAGAGGAGCTCGGCAAATAGCCGACGAAAGGGGGATTATTAAGTTTTCGATCCGGTTGATGGTTGTTTTTTATTTTTGTTATTTGAAAGATTAAGTAGATGGTAATGTTTACGGTGTGGCGGATGCTGTCTGAAAAAAGTAGTAAATTACGATGTTTATGTGAAGAAAATTATTTTTTGAAAATTGCTATACTGTTATTAGAAGTTACCAAACGTTTAGGAAATTTTACTAGAGGTGTAGTAAGTTTTATTGTAAATATAGGAAAAATTATTAAAAATCTAGTAGAGTTTCCTGTAAAAATAGAGTAACCCTTTGGATTTTTATAGTATGTAATAGCATTATAAAACCGATTAGTAAAATGTTTAAAATAATTTTTCCTATCTAAGTTAAAATGTCCACAATAATTTTTTATATATAACTGTTGGATTAAATTAGCTTTATAAACGTCAAGAAAGCATTATGAATATTAGATATATCTGTCTAGTATGTTTTTAGCCTTTAAATAGATTTAACCTTTATTAAAGAATAATAATGTATAAAATAAAATATATACAGTCAAGAATAATCTTTATTTAAGAACGATTTTATTCATTAACGTCATTATAATATTAAATGAATTCTGTCTAGATACAGTTTTTCCTTAAGGTAGAAATTCTGAATTCTATATTTTGCTGTTCATAAAATTTAATAGACTTAAGAGAAATTTTAAATTTCATAAATTATAAAAAATACTTATTTAAAGTTGACTTACATATGACGTACACTATTCAAAATCAAGATCGAAAATCAAACTGAAATTTTATAAAAGAATTAGTTAAGATAAAAATCAATGGCATACAAATTTTTTTTGGTTCTTGAGATAATTAAATTGTCTCAATTGAATAACGAACTGTAAAGTGCCGAATTTCTATTTTAAGTTCTACTTTAAAGCATTCTTGGACAAAAATTAAACGTTTTAATAAAATATTTAATTACAGAAAAAAATTTTAAATAAATATTTATTTCTTATATTTCCTAATTAATAAGTTCTGTAAAGAAATTCATTCTTTAACAACTTATGTACTGCGTGTTTAGAAGTCAAGGGTTGCAACCAGCACTTCAAAAACATGACTTTTTCTTATTTAATTAAACATAGCTCCAAATTTATTCAGTACATCATTATGTTATTTAATAAATTTTCATTTCGAATAATCATAAAGTGAAGAATACATAATTATTAAGACGTTAGCTCCATTAGAAATTAATTAGTATATATCTAAAGAAAATTCATATAATAAGTGTACTCCTTAGCGCCTCGTTTATTATCAATTAATTTCTGTAGCATATTCGCTCAAGACCTTAGCAAGTTGCTGCACAAGGAAAAGCACGAAGAAATTTGTTGTTTTTTAAGGAAAGTGCACCGGTCTTGGTTGCTGAAAAGAGCCCAGAAGAGGATACCTAAAAAAGTAAAAAGAAAGAAGTTAAAAAAGGCGTTGGTAGAATAAAGGTGGAAGTGTTTCAGTGTTGACGTAAACTATACAGGTATATATAGAAGAGAGTTCTTCTCTTAGTCTTCTTAGATTTTAAAGAATGACGTTTGTGATCGCGTAGGCTTAAAAATGCATCGTTTAGTGAAACTGTAGGAAACCCGGATAAGGTCGGGGACAGAAAAAAAAGGAGGAAAAGAGAAAGATAGAATGGAGGAAAAGACGGTCGACGCCAGCGCTTTAATACGCTTTTTCTTTGAAAGCAGAAGAATTATAAAGTCCCAGAAGTGCAAGGCTCCAGGCAATCTTCTGTGCCTTTGATGCTTAATTTATGAATTTAATTAATTATTTAACGAGTGATAGTTATACTTTAGAAAAATCTTTAAAAACGCTATGAAAGTGTATTTACGATACATGGTGAGGAATTTTATAAAAAATATTTGAAAATTGACTGCGCGGGTCGGGAATTTTAATAAAAATTAAATAATAAAATTCATCTTGCGATTTTCTAATAAATTTAATTATAATTTAATATTAAAATTCAATTTTCAAAGAATTTTAATAATGACGTAAACTGATGTAACAAGTTTAGTAGTCATAATAAAGAAACTCTGATCAAGTATCTCAGTTTCCAAGAAGCTTACACTTCTACTTAAAGGAGTAATAATCATTAAAATATCAGAAAATCTATTAATTCATTTGATAATTATTATACATGGGCATGAAACAAACTTAAGTGAGAGAGTACTAAATCTTAATTTTTCATATGCCTTTTTACCTGCAATAAGTAGATAATGGTAATAAAGTCAGACGAATGACAAGAGTTGCCTTAAAACTACTTATGCAAGTTCCGAGACTTCTGCTCACATCACACAGACGCTGAAGAGTCAATTTTAACTTTATCTCTATAAGAGCTACTTCATTCTATGGCTCGAGCTTTCAACTTATAGGTACTAAGGCAAGCAAAATCTTATTTGTAACTTCAACGATATCAGGGATGGAATATAACTTTCGTTTTTTAAGAAAATAAATATTTCACAACATTCGATAAACAATTCATAACAATTCAACACGAAATCAATAAGATCAAAGTTCATTCATAATCTATATTTTAACATTCCTCATAAAATGTAATTTTCCTAATTTCATTCTGTCATTCAGGAACTTAGACAATCACGCGAAATTTATACCGTACTACGTACAGCAAAGCTTTGATACTCTAAAATTCAACCCGTGCTTTGTCAACATTAATAATACCAGAGCATTAAGGATTCTTTCAGTCCCCCCACACTCTCTCTTTCTCTCTCAGTCTTCCGCGCTCTCCAGTATCCATTTCTCAGACAGCTCTCTGAATTATAAACATCACTTTAAAAGCACCTTCTACCTGGCAAAGAAGACATCCCCTAGCATAACGCACGCCCACCTACGTACGAGCGGATATTTGCATAGTCGGCGTTGATGCATCGCTTCTGGTCGCGGTCCTACGTGCGGACAAAGCCGCGCCGGAACAACTTATCGAACGATCGACTCCAGCGCCCGCGAGCTGGACAGGAAGAGCTAATCTCTGATAAGCGCACGAGCTCTCTCCCCTTCTGCGTATGTACACGCCGGAATCCGTTCGCAGTGGTGGACAAATGCGCCTCCGTGAGGATTAATAGGTCGACAAATACGATATGGAAGGGAAAGGATGCAATAGCGGAAAAACAAGGAGCGTCGGAAGGAGACGAGTATCGACGCCGGATGTGCCGGTATAAAAAGAAGAAGAAATTACTGGAGAGGCGGAAAGACCGAGGCGGAAGATGAATCCCGGTGGAAGAGAAGCATCGGCCCGGTTGCCGGCGATGTATGTGTGTTGTTCGTTGGATTGAAAAAATACGATTCTTTTGATAGCGGAAAATATACGAAGGAGAGTGATGCTGTGTTTTCAGAGGCTCGCGCGAGTCTTGGGGGAATGCGAGAGGAATTTTCCAATACTCGGCTTACGCTGCTCTGGGAGCATTTTATAAATGTTTTAGAGCACCTGAAGATATTTTACTTTCCTGCTAACTAGAGTGAAACGCTTCTCCTCTTTATGCTTTGGCTGCGATGCTGGATTATTAAATTCGTTTCATTTGCTTATAATCAAAAGAAAGTTTGGCGCGCGTTGAATCGTTTTATTAATATACTTGACTTATTTTCAAGTTGTGTTGCTTTAATTTCTTTAATAAGGAATTTATTGACGATTGTGATTGTTAAAATATTTTATCTTGACTTAAATTTGGTGATAAAGAAGTACAAGAAATTTCAAAACATTTATTGTAGCTACAAAACCTCACCCTACACCATTACTTTCAAGCAAAAATAACGTTATTTCTTCGTTAAGCCTCCGACCCTAAAGATACAGCAAGAAACAGCAGAGAAGGGAAAAACTCCGAGGAGAATGAATCAGATAGATCCAAGGACCGAGACTACGCGAAAGTAAAATTAAAAGGAAATTACCGTGGCAGAGCAGATACAGAAGCACAAAACGAAGGAGTCAGCGTTACACAGAATCAGATAGACCGATGGGGGAAAGGGGGGACAATCGCAACAAGCGGGACAAAAAGCAAAGGACCGAGAAAAAAGTCGAGCGTGCACGAGCAAAAAAAAAAGCCAAGCAGGAAAGCATCGAAGTGAATGTGGAAATCGATGCTTGTGCACTTTGGCTGCATTTATATTGCATGACAATCCGAAAGAGAGAGATAGAGAGAGAGAAAGAGAGAGAGAGAGACCCTTCCAGAGTCGCGTGATTTATTGCGTAATATCCGATCGTGAGCTGTAAAGCAATGACGCGCCGTGCTGCGCGCGAGCGGGTATTTTCAATTGAAAATTTGACGCATGGCGTACGTACGGAGAGCAGGCTTCATCATTGCAGGATAAACGAGAAGCAAGACTCGGCCTTCGTAGGATTAACTATAAGGGGAGATTTCGCCGTTGAATATCCAACGCCGTGGATTGGCATATAAGTGATAAAGCTTTCTCGTCTAGTCAAGCGTACAATGATAGTGTTGCACAAGTGAGAAAATTGAGATGTGCTGAGATGTAAAAAAATATATTTCTTTTGAAGGGAGAGTATTTTTTTTGATTATTAGATATTAAGGGGAATAAATACAAAAAACGTTCCTTGTTTTATTGGCCTTACCATTATAATAATTAATTGTTGATATATATTTTCAAATTTTCATGACGTAACACACAAAGACAATGTTCTTATATATTGTTTAAATTAAGATTGAAGTCATTTTGTGAAAAATTGAAGTCAAAAAATGAGAAATACGCAATCAAAATTTTATCCCTAGATATATCTAGGGAGAAATTATTTGTTTTATTTCTCGTTTTTTGACTTTAATTTTTAAATATAAATTTGAAAATTTGAAAATATATATCAACAGTTAATTATTATCAACAATGCTAAGGCCAATAAAACAAGGAACGTTTTTTGCACTGATTCCCCTTAAAGGCAATGCAGTAATTAATGTTTAGACTTTTTTTATTTTTGTATGGTTTTTGTTTTTGTTTTTATTCAATTGTATAACGAATATCTGCTCCTTAAACTTAGCAGAGATAGTACCTTTAGAGAGATAGTATCTTTATAAAATTGTGAAATTTACATTTTAATTTAAAAATTAGAAAATACTATTTTACTGTAGTTTTCCTTCTAGACTTGTTTCATTTTTACTGAATTATGTTAATTCCAAAAATGAGTGTTATTTATAAAGTATATAAAGTAGACTTATATACAATTATGTAAAAATTCTTTGTTTCAATAATCAACCTTAATGTTAAATCAAAGTTTCGTCTTCCTTAATAGTTGTAAATAGGCCATTTCAAGGTCAAAGAAGATATCAAAATATTATTGTTTACAAATAGAATAGTAAAATAAATTCCAAAGAAAGTTCTAAAAATTAAGTTAAGAGTTTACGCCCTAAACATTCAAATTAAGATCCAAATTAAACAATAATTAGATACAAACACGTAACATTCGAGTGTTTTTATCGCAAAAGTTATCGCCTAAATTAGAAAGTAAATAAATTCATTTCGTAACATATAAATGGTTGGCAAATAAGGCTGATGTTAAATATACGTCTACGGCAGATTTATATGTAAATATTAGATAGTGCTTTGTTATGAAAACACTTGAGTTTCAAGATAATTCTTTTTAGCGTTTAGTAAAGAAAACTTATCACAAGTGATAAGATAGTATTGTATTTGTGTATACATTTTTATAGTATAAATAAACGTAAGGATTTATATATACATTTAATGTAAATGTAATTTTCATTTCCGATTCAATTTTAAATATTTCATATGTGTAGTAATATTAGAATATTGTAACACTTTAAACAGATATTTATACCAACTAATCGCAATTAAATAATTTCTATAAAATTTCAAAATCTATTTTAAAACTTAATCTGCAAAATTTATTTCTTCTAATTTAAGAAATTTAAATTTTGCAATTTTTAACTGTTAATCAATAAAAATTCTCTTGTTGTGTCAAGATTTTTTAGGCCATCACGTTTTTAAGAGTTGATGTTTGAACAAATATTTAATCTTTTTCTGCTTCAGTGTAGAGTATAGATATATAGATTTCTGTTAAAAAAAATAATATTATATAAATATAATAATAATACAGAGTACTTATATGCACAATATTTACTACTAAAAAACAATAGTATATTTTGACATGGATGTGGAAGATGGTTATTTACTTTAAGAGATATTTTTTTCTCTTGCTTCACTCTAGCGTTTTAAAACGTAAATATTTCTTACACACACAAGTATCAAACTATATTTTTATACCATAACAAAATTATGTCATAGTCTGCCTCGTGATTTTGGAGTTAGGGTGGTATAAAATAATAGTTATATAAATTTAAAAATAGAAGCAAAAAAAAAACAACTGAATCGGTAGATGCAGTCATTCTTCACGTTTGCCATATAATCATACCACAACAAATGCAAGAGCAGCAACACTTAACAAAAAGTTCCGCAAGCCCGCTTCTTACCTTCTCCACGTAAGTCAAAAGCTTTTTCCAATTTCACCTTGCATATGACACGCGAGTCTCTTTTCTCTCTTTCTCCTCGGGGGCGCGAAGAAGACAACGTGACACTTCCTCTACGTGATCCCGATACGGAAGCGCTCAAGCCGCGAGCGACTGCATCCGTGGAATAGATAACGATGCGGCGTCTATCAGCGGCAGGACACGGAAAATGGACCGCATCGCGCGAGTGAATTGTATAATCGCGGCGAAAGAAGAACGAGCAAAGTGATTCTGAATCTTTCAGTTCTGTTATACTTCTGGCCGTCGGTCAATAGGTGCTTCATGAAAAGTTTAAGTCCTCGCTGTCTCTGCGAGCGGACGTGAGTATATCTTGTGCGATGAATGAATTATGAGACAGATTCTACTGACACGCGCGCTGCGTGCGGAATACTTTGAAGTTGCCGAGATTGCTTTGGTTTTCTGCTTCCTGTTCTGGGCGGGTGTATTTTTAGATGAGCCTTGTCTACCTGATATCCGAGAATTTAAAATAGAAAATGCAATGCTTCTTTTTTTTTTAGAATTTTTGATATTTTATTTGACAGCAGTGAGAATTATCCATTTATTCCGTTTATTCTTTCTGATAAATTAAAAGATATAGTTTTTTCATTTACGAGATTTCTTGGTAGTAAAAATAACGTTTAATTAGTGCAAACAATGTTTAGAAACTAATTCTGTAACTTTGGTATCTGTGGTTTTAATTCTAATGCAATTTAACTTCTTAATTGATTTTCTATAAATTTAACGAATTGTATCAAATTAAAAATTATGAAAACTTCATCAACTTAAAAATTTTTCGAGTTCCTTTTATTGGGGTAACTTCTATTTCTCTTAAAGATTCACAAACAAAATTATCCGCTATCCTCAACAGTCCAATTTATCTTCCATCAAGTAATAAAATCTCAGTCACCAGAAAAAAAAAAACAAATTAAACCGAACTCATTCATATCCACCCACTCCCATCGCTCCGATAATTAAAGCCGCACATCAGCCGTCTCAATCCGCACACATCTCGATGACTCCCCGGGCATCTACATAAGACAAACTTAAGGATTCAAATCTCGTCGATCGCTGGAGAATCCTCGTGGCAAAGTTAGCCGTCGGCAGGAATCGAGAGAGAGGAGCGGGAACGGCGAGAATTGACGGGCACTAAGTGGGCGCGGCGGCGTAAGCTCTCCCGAGCTTTCAGCGTACGTCGTGCGATCGAAATTTCGTATAGCCGCGAAATCTTGTTTGCTCGGCCGGCTAGACCGCCAGAAGCCCGTTAAATTTCGTTACGGGCGTAAAACATCGAGGGGGCACGGGTTTTCCTTGCTTCCCTTCTTCTTATCCTCCTTCTCTTCTTTTTTCTTCTTTTTCTTTTTTAGTGAAGTATAAAATGGAGGTCGCCGGTGTGTTATGAAGAGGCTGAGAGGCCGTCGATCCTTCCTTGACGGCTCTTAATTTAAGCCGGTACACAGTGATTTTTCGTGGCCGTTTGAACATCTCGGCGTGATTTTCCTTGGAGACTTTCGCTTCGGCGTTCGATTGTGCGGAAATTAATTTTACTGAAGGACGACGTCTTTCTTATTGTCCCTCCTCCCGCGCGTTTTTTTCCCCTTTCTCTTTAGCAGACAGCCGCGAGCTCGTTTTGATATTGATTTTGATTAGTGAGTCTGATTAATGGCCGACGAGGATAAATTAAAGATTAAGAAATAATATTGAATGCTTTCTTTCTCCGAGTAATTGAGAAGCAATTAGTTTGCGATTATTTCTTCAATATTTGCTGGAGGATCTTTAAAAAGGAATTTATTAAAGAGTGGATAATTTTTTGTGATAAAGAATCGTTCATTTATAAATTTTATTTATGATTATGAGTGACTGCTTTACATTAAACAATTTTATTTTTGTCTGAAATAAAAATGAATTGTACGTCATGATTTGTTACATATGTTGTTGATAATTTTTAATAATATTATTATATAGTAATAATTTTTGAAACTTTTAATATTTTAATAATTATAATGAATCAATAATTACTTTAATACTTTAATAATTTATAGATGTTATTATACGTTAAAATATTACATCAAAAACAAATGGCATATTACTACTGGCAGCATATACATCCGGGTTACCTTGTATGTTTTTATGCAAGTATTTTTTTTTTAGAAAAAAAAATATGCACTAGAGAGATTTGTATTTCAAATGAAAAACCCATTAAAACTGCAGCAAACATACAAAACAAAATGGCATAAAATTTTTTTCAAATTTTAATGAAAACACTCTTTGCAACTACAATTTTCAAAAATTTCTCTTACACAACAACAGAATCTCGTTAATGGATCATATTCTCGATTCTATATCGAATTCTCATTGTGTTTACCATCATTAATATAACTGCTAATACCAGGCTTGCTGTATATCACCGCTAAGCGAAATTTGAATACGAAATAGCTCGGCCGGCGAACAACGTTTTCACCGTGCGGGGGTGAAAATGATAAAACTATCCTAAAATCCGCGCGGGAGGAGCGCTTTATTTTGCGAGCCGCGATTCGGAATTCTCTTTTCATTCTCGCGCAAATCCTCTACTGGTCCAATTCTCTCTCTTTCTCGATATGTGTGTGCGTAGTGCAAAAGGCATACGTCGTTTTTTCCTACTTTGCATTACGTATGGATTTGCGATTCGCCGCTGTTCGCTCGAAAAAAGTTCGACTCCCCAGAGTCAGCTATCCCACTGTACTACAGCTGACCCGATTTTTCACGCAGTTTGGCATGTGTGTGGGATGGGGCAATTTTAGCGAACCGGCAAAAAATGTTAATTGAGAGTATTGGTCGTCGTTTGCTGTGTGCGCCCTCTGGTGGAAGGGTTAAGTAAATGAACACTGAGTGTTCTATGATCATTGACTTTTTAATCTGTTAGAATAGTGATGAGGGGTTACGCTGATTTAAAATTTTCGAATTTATAATTTGAAATAATGCATTTTTTCGTGGCGTGATTCTAAAGTGTGGGACCAATTCGCATGCTTTTCTAGACTATCACATAAAGGTTGATTATTAGGACTAACAGTTAGTTAAAAAAAAAAAACTGCATCCGTAGAAATTCATTCAGAGTTTAAAAAACTACTAGAATAACGTTATAACTTATGTATAGAAAAACAACATTCATAATATGTACCCTTAGAATATTTTATAAATCTTATGGATGTTACGAATTCCTTTTTTTTATTCGAATTCAGTTCATTTGAAGTTTTTATTCAACAGAGAGTTATTTTTAAAAAAATCAATACAAAAGTTACATTTATTACAAAGGGTTTTAATAATACTGTTTACATTTTTAAAACAAAATACTGAAGAAGATAGCGTCAATTCAATATCGAAAAACGAATAAAACAGTAGGTCGGAATTCATGTTTTTCGATAATGAAAAGTATATTGCGAGTATTTTTTCTTAGCCACAAATATTATTAGTTTCATCTATTCCGGTATCGGAAGCATATTTATTTAATGGAAAAAATGAAACCAGTGCACCGGCTGCTGAATACAGTCAAACAAAAATAGTGCATCTCATTTCATACTATTCGCACGTTATTACTTTATCGATCAGTTATATTTGCCCTTTTTTTCTTTTATCAGCACAATGGCCATTTGTATTTGTTCATTATAGCTGCAACGCGCGCAATGCGATTTGGTAATAATCTAGCGGCGATAAAAATTCAATAAAATTATGAATCCCGCGAAATAGCATTAAGCGCCGGCACTAATTTGCCGCGTTATTTTACGAATGAATGCGCTAATCTCGTAAGCTTCGTATAGCGTGCATTGTTTCAGCGTAAAATGAGCGCCTCGCAAATTTTCGTTGGATTACCCTCGCATTGCTATACGAAACTTTCCGAGAGTACCGGCAGATTTTTCAGGACTATAAAAAGTAAATCAAGTTTGCTAGTAATTTTAATTTGAACGTGAGTCGCTTATAATGACTTATTATTTTGGTTACTTTTCGGAATGATTGAACATGATTTGTGCTATATGTTATTAAAAGTAATGTGTCAAAAATCAGAGAAAGAAGAGCGTTATAATTGTAGCGCTATAAATGATCATAAATCAAGCGTCAGAATTTATGTTTCAATATAATATAATAATGCATAAGTGTTTATGACTAATGACACATGTTTCAAATAAGAATTTAAGTCTTAAAGTAGTGAGTATAATAATATCATTATTGTTTTATCATTTTCAGTACCTTTTTTATTGTACTTTTTCTTGAAATTTTGAAAAAAATAAATTGTTATTGCTGATAATTTACGCTATTTAATATTTACTTTTAATGTCTTGAGTATTGTAACACTACACCTTAATCCAACCATTTATTATCTTTAATTAATTAAGGTTGGCAAGTGGAAAATTCTAGAAGTACTTGTTTGGTAGCCATGGATTTGAATGACTTGTAATTTCTTAGGGTTGAAACAACGTTTTAATATTTTATAAACTTCTCTATTTTTAAATTGATCAATTGTTTTTTCTTCTATAATAATATTAAAAAAATCATTGCAATTAAAAATAAAAAATTATCTAAGATAATTAGTATACAAAAAATAAGCAAGCTTTAAAATCTTAGCATTGACTTAAAGCTCAAAAATATTCTGTCTAAGCTTTTAATTTAATTATAGATCAGATTAATTTTTACTACGTCATAACTAATTACGTAAGTAAGACATTTTGTTATGACTGCTTTTACCTTTTGATCATTAATAATAAATAATAAATTTATTATTGCATACAAATTTTTAAAAATTTTAGATCACATAAATCGATTTTTTGTATAAAAAAAAATTCTCTACAAATAAGAAATGAAACTATAAAATATAAAATCAAAGTTACATGTGATTTTTATGACTTTTAACATTTTGGTATTATAATTGCATGAACCCATATAGCAGATGTTGACTTGTGGTCATTAATTATTTAGGTACAAATAAAACTTGTATGTATAACAAATCACCTAAATAAGAAGTTACGTAGGTGAATATTTTTCAAAAGTACCAGTTTTACAGAAATTGGATTTAAGATTCAAAAATTTTTGTTCGCTCTAATGAGTTTTCATTTTTAATGTGTAATTTCAATTACGCTATTATACAGGGTGTTAAAAAAGATTGCACTATAAAATGAAAATCCTATCTCAAGAGATATTAAAGCGGCTCTATCTTTTCCGGATAACCTGTATAAATAAATGATAAATTTTATAATCGATTCTTGTTATAACAGGATTATCCCATTTCTAGGTTATTCTAAAGTGGTTAAATTGTGAACATATTTATTAAACTTACTTCTCTAAAAAATCTATTAATTATTTTGAAAAACTAAAATACACAAAAAAAAATTTCCATCGACTTTTTCTTAAAACATTATTGTTTCAACTCAAGCAACAAACGGTCTTCCCTCACATCAAAAGCCATCGCGGATTACGTCGCATATCGCAACAAAGCCCCGGGGCAACAGCTCGCTTTAAAACTCGCCGTAAGGGGCATTACAGTCCGCGGCGTATACACCCGAGCCCCGAGAAATATGATGGAAGACGTTCTCACGGCCGGAAAAGGATATGGCTTAAGAGGCGCGTAAGAGCCCGGCTCGGCGTAATTGGGAGACGGTGACTTTGAGATTCTCCAGAATTCCCCGGCCGGATCGAAATTCCCATTGCAGGCTCGCGTAATATCCGCATCGCTCTCTCGTATATCGCAGCGGAAAGGGCAAAGATTTTTCTTTACAAATTCTCGCGCCTCTCCTTTTGTCGTCGGCGGCTCCTTTTCAATGGCTTTGTAGTGGAACGGGCCGGCTCTCGCTGGCTTTAATAAAATCCTCTCCTCGTGCTGGACTGAAGGGCGCGCGGATAGAATTTATGTATTTTCCCATCGCCGCGATTATTGGGTAATTTATTTTTACGTCGCGGGACAGGCGATACACGCGTGTCCGCCGGGGAGAGTGGGTATTATTTTACCGGGGGAAAAGTATTTGCGGTTATTACGGTGAGAGGCTGTGGAGGTGGGATATGTGGGATGATATAGATTTTGAATGGGTGGATAAGGCTGAGGTTTAGATTTAGGTTTAGATTGAGGTGTTTGGCTTTAGTAAGTAGAAATAATATGTGTAAAGTGGAATGCTTTTTAAAATTAAATGGTAAGAATGTGCGTTGCAAACTTTTTTCTGAGAATCATAAAAACATTTCATACATTCGAAACAATGAATTTTAAAAATATTCATTAAAATGTACAGGTATACTTCGCGTATACGCATAAATATTCAAGAGAGCTGTGCTGCATTTTCCTATTTTTTACAACGTATATATTTTTTAAGAACAAAAACAATTCACTCGGCACATATATATTTCAAGTATTTAACTTTTCAAAACCGGATCAATACACCCATACACTAAGCTATCATATCCATCTCGTCGATACCCAGAAATCGAAAATACCATTACACAAACGTCAAACCCATATCCTAATTAACATCGAACACACAAGCTCCGGATTTCAGCGAACGATCCAGCCCAGTCGTGCGCTTCTTCACTTCCGTTCCGATAGCCCGACTCTGAAAGCCAGCCTCGTCGGATATGATATCCTTTCCTCTTGTCGCTGTCGCGGATCGCTGAATCGTGCCGGCTCACAGTCACGTCTCGCGTTTCGGCGCTCGCGCGTTTTCGCCGCGGGGTGGCCGCTCTTCGTGATTATAAAGCAAACGGACTTTGCGGGAGTGCGTTGCGATAATTGGCAAAGCCAAATTTACCGTGGCTCTGACTGTAAGCCCGCCCTTGGGCGCTTTGCAAGAGAGAGAATGGCAAACTTGGATGCCGTGGCATGCGTGTGCGAATTATATGGATGTGGTTTGGGTTTAGTGGGTTTATTAGAAAAGAGAATTTGCGGATTGCTTTTGTGCGGTGTTTGTTTTAATATTTTATTTCGGATATGCGTACCGAATATTAATATATAAGATTAAACGTTCATTTTGAATATTAAATACGAAAGTTAATTGAAAATTCCTTAGAGTGTATTGTTCGTAAACGAAAACATATCTGGCTTTGCTAATACCCGTCTGACTAAACACGTCACATACTACTGAATTCCATACACTAACATCCCTCACTTTTCTCCAGATAAATCTAATAACAACGAGACATTTTTCCTACTCCCACGCAATCCTCAATATTCAAGCGAAGCGAAGCATTTTTCCCCAACCGTATCTTTCCGTTTCTCAAACAAGCGCATCTAGAATTACTCCTGCTTCTCCCGGCGTACATCCCCGGCTATTGAATAATCCGCGCTCTCTTTGCGCTTCTTTGTCCCGCTCGCCGAAAAAGTTACGCGAATGCCTTATTCATCCTCCCGGCACGGCCGAAGCCAGCCGGCGGCGCAAAAAGTGGATCCTCGAAATTCGCGTATTTACATTACTAATTCAATACGCAACGATTTCAAGAGGCCGCCCGAGAAGTAGTCGTCTTTATAAACTCATTTAGCCGACAAGTACTTCTCTCTCTCCTCTTCCTCGAGGCGCCGAGCGTCTGCGGCTCGTTTTTCAGCCCGTCCTCCTTCGCTCCTTTTTCTTCGTTCGAGCGCGGGGGTGGCGCGCGACGATAGGATCTGCGGGCCGGACGACAAAGAGTAATGTCCCTTCCGACGCCGGATAATTACTAAAAGATGTCGTCTCACTTGCCTCCGCTCCTCCCGAGCTCCTCACCTGCTGGCTCGGCTATCTTCTTATTCAACGGCGCTTTTCATAGCATTGTTTCGCCGTCGGTTCTCTCCTCGTGTCTCAATTTCCTCTCTCTCTCTCTCGCATTAAAAAGCATTGTTCCGCTTTTTCTCGCGCGAACGCGAGGATTAGTCACTCGTTTCTCCGCTCTGTGCTTTTGTTGCGCGCGCGGGGCTATCATAAAACGACGCGCTTCCATAGAAAGCTGGACGCGTGTAAGCGCTTCTTTCGCGTGTCTACAAGCGGCAGCGAGCCTTTAATCCTTTGGACAGATATTCTCTCTGGCTCGCTGTTTTATTTATGCGGCGCCGGGCGTACGTAAAACTTGTGACGGACAATCGGCGCATTAAGGCATTTGAAGGATTTGTCGGGGGAAATTCGCGCGTGGATGTATATAGGGTTCGAGGGGCTATTGTTTCTTTTCTGAGATTTTACATGAATGCTGCTTTTGGGATGGCTGGAGGATTTTTTTGATTCTTGCTAAAAATGCGGATTGCGATTTGCTTTTCCGTTTTGTTTAGTGCTGACCTATTTTTGTCGTTCTCATTGTGCTCGAGCTTTTTGTTGAAAACGTCCTTAATACTTGTTTTGTTTTTTAAGGCGAGGCTTTCCGACGTTGCTTCCAAGTGAATTTTTAAAGATTTTTATTAAATATTTGAACGTGTTTCGCGAGTGAAAAAAAATTGTCAAATTTTCTTTTTCTTGAAAAAAAAGAGAAAAAAGTAGGCTCACGTACGTACTTTTCCAACTTGTAAAGTCTTGTCAATAGTTGACTACGTGGTGTTGTTTTACAAGGCTGACCCGAAGAATCGAACTTACACATCCAGGCCTGAATCGAGAACAGAAAGAGCAACGAGCTCTGCGTGCCGCTCGACGTCCCACGAGATCAGTCTCGGAAAGAAACGTAGAGGATAGCTGTGTACGCTTGAAATTCTCAACTTCGACGACGCTAGACTTCGATTATTGTACATCTTGTGGAAGGGAAAAATTGGATAGAAATTTCTCTATGATTTCAAATTGGAAAACGTTGGTCGTGTTTATTGATTTATTTAGTAATGAAAAAGATAGGAGGTTTGAAATTTTTTTTATTAATTAGAGGTGATTTTCATTTACTTTAAAATGGTTAATAGTATAATTTAATTACGTAAATGTTTTAAGTAAATATTCATAAAATTGGAGTTTATAAGTTTTGATTTTATATTTTATGATTAATGTTTTCTCTTCATCAAATTCATTTTCAAGTGATGTTTGCTATATTTTTTTAAAATACGGACTTATCATGTACAATTCAATTTTATATAAAAACTTAAAATAGAAGAATCGATATTTGGATCGTAGATTTTTATCGAACTTCTAAAGGTAATTTCTGTCACCAAACAATATAGAAAAATGCTTTTAGTTTGATTTCGTACGCCTCGTATTCCTTGAAATACGACAATCAGTATTTTATGTTACCCGAATGACGTGTAAGTTATAATTTAGCTATATTCATTTCTATCGAATTTTCAAATAATTCAGCGCTGTTAACTGACAGAGAAGCATAAATATTATTTAATCATAATCGAAAATTATCTCTTCATAAACATTTAATATAAGAACAAATTTATTATTCACAGACCTCAATTGCTGCAGACTATAGAAACTGATAATAAATACATCAATTTTTGAAGTAGGCAGAAGCTAAGATATAGGTTGCTATTGAAAATTCAAAATGATAGCAAGTAAATTTTACCTTCTCTGCATCTTAATAAGAAATCTATCTGAATTTTATAAGAATATTTTTTATTGATGAAAAATGTCATTATTGCAATAACGACTTTTCGATATTCCCGAACTAAGATGTTACTTTACTAAGAATATTTTTTACTCTATGAACTGATTTTAAATAATGCTAACACCACTGAATCGAATAAATTGTTGAATTTTATGAAAATTTGAGGTAATCGATATAGGTAATTTACAAGTCTCATATAATTTAAAATAATATAATAAAATATTACTAATAAAATATCATCCGCGGTATTTCTGGCAACAGAAAAATTTAAACATTCTAAAATCATCAAAAATCCACCCATCACCAACCCACATTTTTCCCCACCATAGACCCGTCACCGTCAATAATCACACCCGTACGCGTCCACTCCGCGCGCGCCGTCCGCTTCCATAATAATCGTCCTCTCACAGCGAATCGCATTATCCGCTTAACATTGTAATTCGCTTGGAGGCTCGTCGACGCGCGCGCGCCGCGTTACGAGATTATATGTGCGCGCTTGTGCGTGTCGCGAAGGTAAGTCGCTTCAATTTAGCCGGGCTGCGGTGCCCCCGGCTCGGGCTCGGAGAAGCCCCTTGTAGACACGCGTGCGGACAGGGCGTTGTGGACGACGGAGTGGATAGCGATGAAGCTGAGACAGGCTGCGAAATGCGTCGTCGTGACGGGATAGGGTAGGTAATGGCTGGCCAGCTGGTTGGTTGGTTTGGTAAAGGTGGAAGAGGAGTTTGGGAGATTATTGGGTTGTTGGGAATGGAAATGTTGATGAGGAAGTTTTTTGGGTAGTGGTATTGATATTATTTTATATTTTAAGATTATTAGTGTGAGCGATTAGGAAGTATAAGTCATATGTTCGCTGTTGGGAAATGTGGAATGTAATAAAATCTTGTATTTCTACGTAGATAACTTATTTTTATTGCTAAACTAAGCCATTAGAATTTCTGAAAATTTATGTATGGCTTTACCTATATATGATCAAGTTTCTGGATTTTCTCGAGAACCCTTAGCCGAATTTAGCTGAAATTTTGCGAGGATTCTCTTCTTATTAGGAAAAGCTTATTTTGAACGTTTTATGATATGTCTAAGCTCAATACCAACTCGAGAATTTTTTCTAATATATAATTTTTAAGGAATATCTTTAAATTAATTAAAATATTTCTAAAATATAAACAAATTAAAAATTATAGATCTTAATAAAAAGCACGTTTCTTATTTTAAAAGAATGAATAAGAATTTTTTCTGTAATTAATTCTTATAAAGATAATAACCTAAAATAAATTTCAAAAATTTTTTGCCACATTTTATTATTTATACTTTGACTAAAATTTATTTTAAATTATAAATTATAAAATAAAAATTATTCATTTTTCAAAAATATAACTTTTTAATATGTTTTTTACTTCTTTTTCTTCTTTTTCTTTCTTTGTCCCTGATCGATCTGTTTGTTTTACCATTACCCTACTGGTTAATACTAGTGTATTATCGAGGCCAATTTCTCGCACTTTTATTTTTTTGGAAAAACGTCTATATGCATTTTCTAAAAAGCAGTCCTAAATTTCGTAAACGTAAAAACAACTTTTACAAATACTGAAATGCGAAAAAAATTTGAAGACGCTTTTTAAATATTAATCGAAACTATAATCATTAGAAAAAAATCCTAAAATAAAAATAATAGACTTCCAGAAATCACAACTTTTTATGTTAATAAGTTCAATATAAAAACTTCGAAATAGTCTAATAATAAACTATATAAATAACCCTAAACTATACAAACACGTACTTTTTTCAAAAACCTTTTTTCAACCCACCATTCATCCACCGTAATGAAAAATCTCACGGCAGCGCAAGCTAATAATTCAAATCATCCCGAGTGGCCATCAAAAGCCATCAGAGCACTACGAAATAAACTAGAGCCACTTTATTCTTACTCTTCCTCAGAGTAGACGCGCCACTCTTTGCTACAGACACATCTGCCTCTACGTTTGACGGCGCAAATGACACGAGCGCTAGATGAGCCACGAGCACTCTCCGGCTCAACGAGGCCTCCTAAACCGTCATCCGCAGCTACAAAACTGCAAATGCACTCGGCCGAAGTCATAAGAAGAAAAGAGCGCCTCGAAAAAGAAGAGCCGCTTTTCGCTGTATCTACACGGAAAACTGTTTTACGCAAGAGAGAGAGAGAGAGAGAACACGCAGAGAGAAAGTATCACGCATTGTGCTCGGCATTTGCATGTTTAACTCGCTATCTCCGGCTGGCGTGTCTAGCTGCCGACGACGACGCGGCCCCTATTCCCTTTAATGAGCCATTTTCCGGGGCCGCCCCGAGGCTCCCTGTCTTCCGAGCTTCTTCCCGGGCCTGGAAAGTTTCGCGGCAAATGAGGAGCCTTTTATCATATGCAGCCGAATTTTAAACTGCAATCAATAAAATTTAGCGTAACCTCGGCATTGCATCCAGGGGGGAAGTTTATAGTCGTACCGAGCGGGCGAGATATCGTTTTGATTAAACAAGCTCGATCAATATTCGGCCTTATTACAGCGGGAGCGCCGACGTTGGCAGAAAGTTCGAGGTGCGTGGGATAGGAGAACTTTTCGGCGTTGTAAATCTTAAGCTGAAGGCTTGTTTGTGTTGAGAGGAGTTACGTTTTTTAATTACGTGCGTGAAATTTATAGCTAGTGTCGTTTTTTTAACTAAGGAATGAGATTATGTGTATGAGGTACTTAATAATGCAATATTCTCTGTTGCAGAAAATCCCTTGAACTTTATTACTTGATTTGTTGAAAAAATATCGTTACTTTATTAGCTCACGGGGAGAGGTTCATTGCTCGTTAACTTTAATTATGTAATTTAATTTATTCGGAAGTTTATTAAAAAAATCCTGTTATTACTTTTTCTATATAAAACTATGTTAAAATTATTTCC
Organism: Eupelmus urozonus; assembly: GCA_900480035.1. Classification (NCBI taxonomy): domain Eukaryota; kingdom Metazoa; phylum Arthropoda; class Insecta; order Hymenoptera; family Eupelmidae; genus Eupelmus; species Eupelmus urozonus. Next base: position 10,046 of record UELX01001582.1, on the reverse strand, counting down.
TATTATTATAATAAAAGTTCTTCTTTTTGTTCTGCAGCTCAATCTGATTAAAAATAAAAATATCAGGTTTATTAATAATTTAAAGAGAATTAAAATCATAAGTAAAAATAAAATTAATTTCGTCGCAGTTGTCGGAATAGCTAGATTTTCAATTATTATAAGTATGGAAAATGTATTTATAAATTGTACAATTGATAAAGATATTTGAATAGTACTGCTCGCCATTTCATTTTTTAATTAAAAACTATTTCTTTGTTCGCCCAGTCTCACTACACTATAGATAATTATTTAGGTTGAACATTTATTTTATAATATTCGCTATTTTTTATCATTACATATTTGTTTATCCATCTTCATTATTTACCATATAAACTATATAGATATACGGAAAATAATAGCCGTAGACTTAAAGTTCAAGATAACCTAAGTTATGCAAATATTTTTATGCATAATTACAATAACGTACTTCTCACAAAAGCATTAAATAAAAACCATCTTTCAAACCAAGCCAAACAAAAAGTCCGCCACCCTCTCGACACTTGACCACTCGGCGCTTAAACGACAAAATTTAACGACCGCCAAAGCACCCCGAGACTCGTTAAGTTAACGATCCCAAATCTCCGGCGCGAGATTTTTGCCCTCTCCCGACAATAAGTTACGGATTAGCCTCGTTCCGCATGTAAATTCCCATTACTTAGCCTACCAGACAGAAGGCAGCGCGACAAGCGCCCCTACAGATACGTGTGTACACCGAGCCCGGGCACGCTCGACTCGCGGTTCTCGAGCTACTATTATTATGAAGTTCGAGGAAGCGCGTGACGACGACGACGTCGACTGCGCCGGGACATAGACGAGAGACTTAATCGAGCCGACCCGTAATGCCCCGCACGCGCACTCATACCCAGGCACGGGCGCGCGCCAGTTCGAATATGTATATAACGTACTGATGGCGCTGGCTTTTCTCCGCGCTTGCATTTGCATTTACGTAGTCCTATTTGCATCTTGGCCGAACAACTACATACACACACACACACACACACACACACACACACACACACACACACACACACACACACACACACACATACACGCACACAAACACATACAAACACACACTCATGCACATACACATATACATTCTTACACGTACACATACACATGTACATTATCACAAATACACGCACACACATATACACACATAAACACGCCCAAGCACTCAAGCGTACACAGACATACGAGCACATACACTCATGCACATAGAGGCGACGCGAGGACTGCGCTTATGGAAATCCAAGGGTATGACGTACGAGCCGCGAGCCGAAAGTGCTAATAGCTACTCTCCACGCGCGGTCGCTTCTCTATCTCAAGGACAAGCCCCCAGAGTTGCATTTCAGGGGATATTCGAGAGTAGCCGCTGGTCCGCTCGGGCTTGCTCACCCCTGAATAATTAATCCTGATATCTCCCGAAATCTCGATTCTTACGAGCGCTGATATTTCAGTGATTCTGGATTTCCGGGATGATAGGGGGGATAAAAGGAACGATTCGCTGGATAAGCTTGCTTTATTTCACCGAGCTGTGTGTTGTAATAATTCGTGCTATCGGCGCCCGCGCGGTTTCGTATATAGCTGCCGCCGGGAAGACGTTTATGGAGCGGCGCGATAGGCCAATGCGAGTCGATAGCGCGTTTTTCACCGCCAGATCGATTCGCCTTCGCGGTTCGCGATGTATTGGTTTTCCATTGAGCCGGGTGCTGGAATAGCGCCGCGGGCGGCGCGAGTTTTATGGTGGTTTCGCCTGATTAAATATTGTTTGGCGACGATACGAATGCCAAAGTGGTCTGATGATTTGTTTAGAAGAAGCGGTTTTAATCTTTTTTTAGTGATTATTAATATCTTGATGGTACCTGTAGTAAAGTTGTTTTCCACACGACGTGCGAGAAGTTCGTTTTCTCGCACGCTCGGTCGGAAATGCGTGCATTAAATAAGCTTTCCGCATGTCATGTCAAAAAATTATGTAGGCGATAAAGTGATTTTATTCGTTTGTAAACGTTATTAGTTTGTAAACGACAACACAAGGTGAAAATCTCTTTACCGCACTTGTATCGTAAATAACTATATTGCGATTTTGACTAGTGATTATTCGTTTAAATATAAGTTGATTACAAGTTCATAATTACTACTTACTATTAGTATGATATAATGAACTTCTTGTTCATGTACAAATGAAAAGATAAATCTCCTTCTTATTTCAAATTTTAATGGTGTAGCAAAATAATGAATGAAAAAGTCTTACAAACTTGGTCTATTGTTTACTATTCGTACAATAACAGATACGCTGCAGACACTAGTGGTCGTTATTTTTTCAAATATGAATCTTTCTCATTTTCCAAATAATGAGGTAGCAGAATCAGTCTCATTCTCGCAGTAAGCTCTTTATTTACTACAGATTCATCTCGTGGGATTATGTCTCGTTTAATTTTTGAGTAAGATATTTTTCTATGTATTACCCTCTCAATAATGATTTATTTTAAAATTTGTAAAAAAAGTACGCATATTGAAAACGAATTTTTATTTTCTAAAATCAACATTTAAAACATTTCAAAATCTGAAAAGTTGACCTGTAAAACTATATAATATTTTTAAATTATTTATTACTACATATCGTTGTTCCTAACAAAGACTAGCACATTACAAAAAAAAACTGTTCATTTTTAAATAATTATTTAGAACTTAATGGTAATATCCATTAATGTATTTATAATTTAATACACCGATGGTACTATTTTAACGTTACAGTTTGATAGAATCTTGATTCATTTAAATTACTTAGAGATTTTATAAAATATGTCAAGAGCTTCGCCATTACAACTTTGATATTAATATTATACCTTTGGTTAATGTTATTGATATTTTACCTAATTTATTAGTCTAATTTTAAAAATAGCATTTGCGGAAACGCCTTTTAATAAAATTAAATTCATTGGCACGTTGGCTATACATAATGCGATTACTTATCTTACTATTACGTCAAACATTTCTATAATCTTATATAAGTAATTAAATGTAATTAAGCTACTCAATTTCAGCTGTCCTCAAAACTTATTGGTTTGAACAATTCGATGTAAGTATTAATATTATTTTATATAGAAATTGAAGTTTTATGCTTTCAGCGTAGCGTGCCTGTCGGTCATATGGCTTTATAGTAAGTGGCACGTGCACACATAAATGCGTGCACCGGCTTTTGAAAGACCAACGTTCTGATTCAGCAATTTTAAAAATGTCGATTTCTCCTAGTATAGAAACGTTTTCAAATATAAAACTTCCCCTTCGATATTCGCAGCTATTTATTTCGTGAAAATTACCAGAAAATCATTCGTATTATATCTGCCGTTTTTTTAATTATTGTCAATACAAACTTTTCTTTATCACCGTACATAGACTTCTATATTATTTATCTACTAGTATAATCTACATTTACCTATTATATCTTCCATTTATACGAAATTATATATTATAATATCATTTTATTAATTTTTTTAATGCCATTACTTATACCTTCCAAGACTTTCCAAAAAAAAAAAAAAAAAAAAAATACAAACACAAGCAGCCCTGACAGTAACACATTACGCCAAGATGACGTCACGTCATTACATTAATCCACATTATATATAGCCCATTGTCTGAGACGAGAAGCGATACGCGTGGCAAACTAAAGATTACACTCTCGCGGCAATAACAGCAAAACAAGCGTTCCATTCTCGCCTCCCACCCCTTAGCCAAAATGACTATCAGCTATCTCAGCGAGATCCGGAGCCGAAGCCACCTCCCGAAGGGCGCTCCTCTCTCACTCGCTTCTCCTCGTAAATATCAACACCGTTATCGTCCATACAAAAACTCGTTACAGGCGAAAGGGGTGCGCGTGGGCCACCACCCTCTATCTGACTCTACAGAGCGGGCATATAACACTCGATTAACCACATCGATTCCGAGGGCGGCGTTCTTTGCAAGGCCAGCAGCGACGGAAGAAAAAGGACGAGGAGAAGCATAAAACCGTGAGAGACGTGACTGGTCGTCGGAGGCGCGATATAATTCGTGCACCCTCTTTATGTATATATATATATATAAAAATTGTGCTCTGCCTTTTCGCTCGGCGCTCACGTGCGCGCGCCCTCTCTAATCTTGACAAAAAGTACTTTGCCCGCCATCTTTAATATTTACGTCGCAATTCCCCGTTGTCAGGAGAGCCAGGATATATTCTCTCAGTGGAGGCAGCAGTCACTCTCGTCCACGCATACGCTATATATATGTATGTGTAGGTGTGCGTGTGTAAGAGGGGGACGCCTCACTGCTCAGTCGCCGCGATCGCATCGTAAGAGGGATGGAAAACATGTAGGTACGTAATTCCGTGAGTGAAAGATCTTAACGCGAATGCGCAAGTACTTGATGAAAGCCTGCGCTCTTGGGAGAATAAAGTTTTGCCCTTTTTTTCATTTCCATTTTACATTTCCACTTGCGGTATGTGCGTGCGCGAGGATGAGTAGACATGCGTGTATGAATGTAATATAGGTGTGAGTGCGAGAGTAAGTGCGGATTCGTACATTCTGGGCATCCACGAGTTGTAAGAGTAAAGACTAATTCGGATGAATAGAAGATGCCCGGTTTTACTATATTTTCGGTGGTCGAAATTCTCCGAAGTGGCGCCACCTTTTCAGGTGAACGCGGTGTATTCGAATGAGGCGATGAATACGCGTGCTTTGACTCTATACGTCGCTTAATATAATTATAGAAAGCACAGCTCGCGCCGCGAAACGGCATGCTTATGATCGTCTAATTTGATTTGCTAGGAGGGTTGCATTTCGCGAATTCCCGCTTTTTGCTTTGAAGAGCGACTTGCTTTTTCACCTTCCGCGGAATTGGTTTTTCAGTTTCCTGCAGGAAGATGGGAGAACTTTGGGAGATCCGAAACGAGGTTGTTTTTGAAGTCGCCGCGCTCACCGGTGGATCAAAATCTCGCTCTTCAAAGGGAAGCGCAAGAAACTTCGAACAAATCTTGGGAATGGGTTCACTTTTGTTCATCTCTTTACTCGATTTTAGCATTGTAGAAGGGAAATAATAGTTGTTCCTATATTAGTCAGATATTTTATTACAACTAAATATGTACTCTTACTGTTAAGTCTACAAACCATTTATAATTTACACTTTCCTTCCAATATTAATACTTAAATAATATATGAATAATTAAATTGAATGAAACTACATTATTTCTAGTGAATTGTAAGTTCTTGTGCTTCGCAAATTTTTTCCTCTTATTGTAGATTCAATAAATGCTTACCTTCTTTGGTTTGAAATTAATAATTGTCAGCCTTTGTAAAGTTTTAAAATGTTTTTGCATCTGCATATTATCTGAATAATTTGATATGTTAAAGAATAAAAATTTTAAATTTTGTTCGTTAAAAATGTTATTATTTCGTCTTACTGTATTAAAAATATAACGACAGTTGTATATAGATCTCTGATACTCTTAAAATATAAAAATATAAATAGATCTATGCGTTAGAAATTATTTTAGTTTGACCGACGAAAAACTAAAATTAAAAAATACTTCACGAATAATTTAAAAAAATATATTATCTACTTTTGCAGAAATTATTTTGTTTCACGAAGCGTCAACATAAATTAAATTTATATTAAAGGTAGTTAGAAATTCGTGCATGACTTTCCAATTATTTGTGCTGAAAGCTTTTTCCACTCACTTAACTGAAAAGTAACATGAATTTGAAATTGCAATTCTGTTACAGATTATACGGGTATATTTCTTCGTTATTTGTAGGATCATAATTTTAGTTTACTTTGATTATGAATGCCGCTTTAAAATTACTTTCAATATGCATAATATTACTACAAATATAATTTTAAATTCTCAAATTAAATCAAAGATATTTATGGGTATGATTAAATAAAACTATATATAATATCAACAATTTCGACATAAATATAAATTTAAATTCATAAATTAATCATAACTTAATCATATTTAATGTATACTTAAACCTTGGTTTGAAAATATCTCAAATAAAATTATTCAATTATTTAGGGTTGAAGAATTGATCTTTGACGAACCAAGATGTTGAAGTAATTATTATAAACTTTATTAATTAGTCGACGTTTCTACAATATTATTCAATTATCATTGCAAACTACGGATGAATTCATATCTAAATTTAATGAACACGCCGAAGACCGAGGGTGGAACTTTTAAAAGATATATAAATTTATATCTAACTCAAATGGAACTTCTCACCCTATAATGCATACGCTCAGCGCTCGCACAAATGCATCCTCGACATTCAGAATTATGCAAAGCCTCATCTTTCTCTCTCTCTCTCTCTTTCATCACCTCTCCTTTACTGTAGATGGCGGCGCGACACAAAGCACATAATGAATTTTATTTTTCAAGCTTTTATCGCTCTCTAGAAAATTAATTCTCCCCGGCAATTCGCTCTTCCCTTCCTCTCCAGTAAAAGCGAGCGCGCGCATAAATTCCGCATTCGTTCCTCGGGCGCCATAGGCCCCCGGTAATAAGATATGAATGCGCCCTCCCTATAATGCGCGGAGCCCCGATGATTCAAGCGCAATAAAGGTTATTTATTCGGATACTCGAAAAAGGATATAGGAGAGCGCGCGGCAGCCCTGTCCTTGACTCTCCGAGGAGAGGCCGCGCCATAAAGTTGGCCGAAAAGCGCCCGGAGAACGAGGGGGGCTCGCACATAATGGCGCGCCGATACTCGACTATATGCGACAGTTTTAAGCCGCGGCGGGAGAAGCTGTTTAGGGCTTTGCGCTCCTATATCTGGCCGAAGATGCACTGCTCCATGAAATTAACTTTTTCGCTATTTGTCGGGAATGATGGCGAGTGTAATTTATCAGAACATCTGATTTATTATAGAAAGAAAATACATTTTTTTTTGTATTTCTTTTAATTACGGTTCTACAGATACAAGTAGAAAGTCTTTTTAAACGCCAAATTGTTCTTTCGAAATAAGTAAGGCTAACTTCTTAAACTTAATGAAAAGCTTTTCATTTATCTTTTCTAGACTCTACCACAAAGGCAGTGAAAAAGACTGATAATATTTTTAGACATTGGCACGTGTTTTCAGAAAGATCTATTATTCTGTATTTCTTGTAATTTGAAAAAGAAAAGTACCGAAAATTTAAACAAGAACTCCTGGTAATTGTTCGTGAAATGTAACATTTACGAAAAATTCGGAACACTCCAGAGTATTAATCTTAACTGCACAAATTCACCAACTCACGCAGTTAGTCGCATTCTCACGAAATATACTGCACACCCACACACATACATGCAAACACAACACACTGAGAGAGAGAGAGAGAGAGAGAGAGAGAGAGAGAGAGAGAGACGCCTTCACGCTAATATTATGAAGCCAACCAGAATTGATGCGTCTGTATCCATACATAAATGTGCGATCATGAACCTGCGCACGCATGTACACTGACTCACACAGCTACTAACCATTTTCCCGTTCTCTTTCCGTTTTGTTCTTCTCAGTCGCGATAAGGGGTTGAGGGTGGCGCGCGCGCGTTCGCGAGAGAGAGAGAGATAATGGCACTACGCCAAAACAATCGCTAGCCGCTAAATTTCCAGTCAACAAACATTGGCGGTCGGCCAGAACGTCAAGCAGCGCCGGAGTTCTCTCCCTATACGATTTTCTCTTTCCGGCATCCCTTTCCTCTTTCTTTCAGATTTTTATCCTCCTCCACTGCATCGCCATTCACCACTTCCGGCCAATTTGATTTCTCGCGATACTCTCCCTCTCTTTCCCTCTTTCGTTCTTTCCTTTTAGCGCGTCGTTCCACCCCGTATAAAACGCTAAGATGGGGGTGGCTATTGCGTTTTTTTCTTGCCGCCACCCGATTTTTTTTCCTCCCGAGGGAGGTGGGTCAAGAGACGAGACTGGAAGTAGTAGTGGACGCGAGAAATTCCCTCAGAAGTAATAACCTGGAAAATTTATCGGCCGACTGCAAGCAGCTTCGCGAGCTTGAGAGCTGGATGGGGCGAGTGTGACGGAGGGGGGTAGAGAAGGCTTGGATATATAAACGTGTCCATTGAATTTTTTTCTAAGGTTGATCATTTAGTTGTTATCATCAGTGAACTTATGGTAGTAAGGTATTGTAGTAAGTATAGTGTAGGTAAGGTGCTGAACGTAGTAACGAGGGATTCAGATATGAGTGAAATCAGACGGGGTTGATCCATGAAGAAGAAGCCGGTAGCTTGAAAAAAGAAAAATTTTTAATTTTTCCGTTGTAGAATACGTTGATTCAGTATTATTTTGATATTATCAAAAAGGGTTACTTAAATACTTAATCTTAATGTAAGCAAAATACTAGAAGTAAATAACAGACATATCATAATATAATTTGGTGTTATCAAGATTAATACTTTAGTTGAAGTTTAATACGTTCACGTCTGGGACTCAAGGGGTTACAGATAACAGTTATGAAATTATGACGTAATTGCGATCAGACATTCAAAATTTATTGGAAATTAGAATTTATGTAATAATTATAGCTTCATATTTGTGTATCATTTCTCATAAAGATTAGTTAATAATCTTTTTTAAATTTAAAGTGTTATTTATTTAAGAAAGTTGTATATTCGAGTAAAAGGTGCCTTTTTAGAGAAAGAATAACACAATTTTTGCCAAAGGAGCTATTTATTGCCTACTAAAAGAAATATATCGGGATATATGCTAAATCAAAAAAGACATCATTGTGCTCCGTAATAATAACCTCTATATACGTAAAAATTCCAAGTTGTATACTTAAACCTCTAAAAATGGCATAATACTCGGAAATTTTCCAATTTTTCTCATTCATCTACAAGTTTTCATACACGTGCGCATAATTCATCTGCGTTTCTCTCTCTCTCTCTCTCTCTCTCTCTCTCTCTCTCTCTCTCTCTCTCTCTCTCTCTCTCTCTCTCTCTCTGCTTCTGTCTGTCTCTTTTTCTCTCTCTCTCGCTCAGACTCTCTATTTGCTTTTTAATTTTTTCGAAACTCTAATAATCTCGCACAATTTTATATATATTCAATAGAATCTGGGCATATTGTACACTTTTTCATCATTTTTTAGGCAATTAATGTTAATGTTCTGCGATAGATTCACTATTATCTTTAATCTAATACGTGTGCATCTGTCGAATCAATATAAATAGTTTTTTAAGAACATTTTAGTTTTTAATCATTTCAAATATTTTACAGATTCAAATATAGCAATACTGAATTTATATTAAGCAAAGCATGAATTTTAATATATAGTTAAAAACGTTTTATTATTAAATTTTAATTCTTATTAATGGTGTTATTTTATTAAATTCCATTTACTAGTTACAATGTTCACTTAGTAAAAATACCGATATAACAGAAATACATTCACTAAGTATTGTATATCAAAAGCACAGGCGATTTCTCTTCATTTCCATATTTCTTGAAGGCAACCCTACAACCCATTAAAATCGACCCAGTTTCTTCGCATAGTGAACAGTGCATTTAATCACCGAGCAACCGATTAAACAATTTACCCTACCCACGATCCTAACGAAAAACAATGGTCTTCGCTACGTATATAAGGTTACAGAATAAATGTGTATATGTATACAAGAATGTACTCTCCATGTTATCACATAATATTTCAATACAAATGAGATAACTGCATTGCAGAGGGTCGCTTTTACGGATATTTCCAAAAGCCACGCTAAGCCCGACTACCTATGTAGTACAACTAGGAGAGAGGGCCAAGTCCAAGAAAAAGAGAGACAGAGAATCAAAATTTCCAATAGCATTTTGCAAACATGCACTAAAGTAAATGTAAATACAATATTTTGTTAAATTCTAAAAAAAAGTGTTTTTAATATAAAGTTTTATAAAATTTAATAGATCTAAAGTAAATGTACACTGGGTCACTATCATATCTGCCCGAATGTTTTGAATTTTCGTTAGGGTAAGGTTATAAAAACACTATCTGTC
>UELX01001581.1:0-41395 GCA_900480035.1 Eupelmus urozonus | reverse complement strand
CTTTTAATAACTTTATATGAAAAAATATCTCTAAAAGTATGTGGAGCCCTCCGAGGCACCCTTTATTTTCGCCCCTTCGCGAAAGTGCGTCCTTAAATACTAACAAACGAAATGACTAAACATAATTATTTTCATAAAAGAACTATATAAATTTAATTAATTTCACTGAGCGCACAAAAGACTTGAATCTTGCTAATTAGTTTCTCATCACCCTCAATATTCAAAAACTTTATGTTCACAATAATTTAAAACTTCCTTCTCATATACCAGGCAATGAAGCGAAAAGCACCTCGAATAAATAAATGAAGCACGAGGCCACGCACTCGCGTGCGCAGAACCGAAAGAAAGAGAAAGAAATAGAGCACATCAATCTTTTGCGCTTTAACCGCGATCATAATTCCGCCTCGCAGCGACGTAAAATCGCTATTATACAACGAGCACGCGTATAATCGCCGGCAGATTTTCACGTAATCGTGTATTCCCATCGTGATTTACATTCATTCATCGAGAGCCTGGCCCCGCGATTGTGGCTCAATTTCGAGATCGTTAAGCGCATATAGCAGAGGTGAAATTCATCAAGAGAGCGAGCCTGTTGCGGAGTCCACAAGTCCCTCGGAAATGATTTTATGTCGGTGTGCTCGCTCATTTTTTTTTTTTTTTTTTTGGGGACAAAATTCTGACCTAATGAATTTCGAGCTTGGAGATTGTTTGATAGAGTCGGCATGGATTTTAGAGAATATCTTAAGTACATCGTTAATCAAAAGTTAATTACTTTGAAATATAGTGATGTAATGATTTATGAAGCTGGTACAAATTGCATTTTGAAAACTAGAAGGAAACAAATTATAGTATCTTTTTTGTTCGGTTAGATTTTTAGTATACTTAACTTATTTATAAAATCAATAGAGTCTTTCATACTTTACTACCTTATAAATTGTATGAAAAATGCTAACTTTTTTATTCTAAAAAACTTTAATCCGATAATAGTTCTCCAATATTTGGTGGCACATTATTGTAAAATCTAAAAATAAAAGAAATACTTAAAAACTGAAAAAGATGTTTACTTTTTGATCTAGTTTTGTTTTTTGCATCAACCCCTGGCAATACGCGATCCACGAAAAGCGCTACATAATTAATACTCTCTTATTACACCTCCACCTTTCTTAACCTCTAGCCCAACATCTAATAATCAAAACATCAATATCACTTTCATCACGCGACTTAAGTACGTTCTCAATTAGCCTAAAAAGCCCAAGTCCATTACGCAATTTTTATCAACACCTGCGTGCAAAGTCCGCTCAGAACTAAAGGCGAGCGCTGGAGCGAGTCACGCGTCGGCGAAGCGAGGGCGGAACGATCGAAGCGCGTTTTAGAGATCCACTTAGGTCGAGGCGGCAACGTCATTGCCCGCTCTCCCCCCAGCCCGTAATAACCCAGTAATTGCGCGCTATCGCGCCGATGTGCCATTGTTATTGGAAAAGCTGTCATAATGTGCCTAGACGCGCGCGGCTACGTGCAGTTATCGCGATAACGCGGCCACCATCTGTCGACGGCTGCGCTATGTGTACACGCTACTTTGCGCCGCGCGTACGTGTAAGTATTTAGCGCTCGTCGCCGGCTGAAACATTAATACCAAGCAGACTTGCTAATGAGAGGTGCACGAGCTTTTTTTAGCGCGAAGTCGCGGATGTGCGCTAGAGTCGCCGCGAAGTTAACGATTGCGTAATGCGTCTGTATAGATTTTTCTTAAGGACGTCTTGGTGAGCTCATAAATGTGAAACGGAAATTCGAAATTCTAGTTTTTTTGGTTTATAAAGTGCAAGTTTTTCTACTTTGCCGGGGGAATACAGTCGTGGCTGGCGTCGTTTTTTCCGCGTGCCCAGCCTTACTTGGAATAATCTCTTACGTCAAAGTATAAAATTGAATTGATTTGACTTTCAGATTTATTCAGAGTGGAATTTACATATGTTGCAAATAAAAATACTGGAAAACAATATACGTGAAAATTTGCAAAATGCATCTTTATAAATCCTATGGTTTTATTTATCGATGCTTGCCGAGCCAAAATGCTTTGAATGTTATTGAAACGCTTCATTATTTATTAAGAAATACGTACTTTACTGTCTCTACATGCCCGTCTAAGTATCATAAAAAAACTCAACTCTTTGCAATGGACGGGCAATTTATCATCTATTCATCGCACTATGAATTTTTGATGCCAAATAAAACAGTGTATATATACAACAAGACACCTGAAGTACGTCTTGAACAAACACTCAGCATTCGGTTTGCAAATATCACAAAAAACACACATATCCTTACACAGCCAAAATGAAACGAAACGCAAAAAGACGTCACTGCCTAGTCGAACGGATCGCATTAACGCTGAGGCTTCAGGGACACAACCAAAAAAAAAAAACAAAAAACAAAAAACAAAAAATAAAGAAGTGCGAGAAAGACGCACCAAAGCAAGTTAGCGAGAGCGAGAGAGAAAGCAGCTCTAGGTAAAAAGAGAGCCGCGAGCGCGAGAGAGGATGAGACTAAAGAGGCGCGGCCTGCGTTATCGAGAGTGCCCGATATTGGCAGACCGTTTCCGAGCAAATAATTGGAAATGCAAACGGAACGGAGCCTGCTCTCTGATAGTTCGATAATTGAGTCTCTTATCAGTGCTCGAATGGTCGATTCCCGCGCATAGTTTCCTCCTCCCCGCCTCGTCACCAACGGCTCTCTCCCTCTCTCTCTCTCTCTCTCGCGCGCTCTGCCTATCACGCTGTGTACACATTGCGCTCGCTCGCGCCTATGCGCTTTTTTGCTCTCGCGCCGGTTTTTATTTTTCCCCATCGAGCAAACGGCCCGCGCCTCTCTCGTTTGCGCGCGGCGTGAATTTCATTTTTCCGTCTCGAATCGTCTGCCGGCGTCGCCGCGATAATAAAGCGACACCCACGCGCCGGCTGATTGCGTGCGCAAGTTGTGGGCGATGCCTGCTTACATATTGAAAATTTATGGCGCGCTTTGTTTTTCGACGTTTTTGTTTCGGAGCGATCGTTTGATATGGTTGCGAAAGTACTTAGTTTTATAATTGGAAATGAATGGTTGGCTGAAATTCAATTTAATAAAGTAAATAATGAAGGTTTTCCAAAAAAAATCGGAAGAATTAAATAAATAATAATTGAATTTGAGTTATGAAAAAGTTAATTAAATCAATTATTATTTGATTAAATTTACTCTAGGCGCTAGTTTAATTCAACACGATAAACATTATTTATTAATAATCTCTAGCCTGATTGATCAAATGGAATTAAATTGACACAAATCAGCGAACAAACATTTCGAATAATCAGTACCCTTTTATTCTCAACAATGAAATTCAAGCATCACAGCATAAATCCCGTTTCTTCTCTAAAAATAAAGTAAAAAAAAATATTAAAATAGACTCATAAATATTCTCACGTTAATCCAGCCCATAAACAACATAAATTCAATTGAACCTATCTAAAAAATCTATATAAGGTATTTTCAAAGCCTCGGGCTCCGAAAGAGAGTGTTCGCAGAAACGATAGTCCTGACAAAGACTTGAAAGCAATCAGTGAGCGTAGTTTCGGCTGTCCCGCTCGCGCGCCTTCGACTGCAGCCGACGCCCTTGGCAATCTTGCGAACTGCCTGATCGAGCGGAGTAATGTTGATAATGGCTTGTCGTGCCCGAAATACCCGCGCGCTGCTCGCGTAACCCGTGAGCAATGCCGAAACGACTTGTTCCTTCCGTCTCTGTCTTCCACGTAGTTTCACGCGCCCAAGCCGACGCGCGCGCGCGCTGGGGCCCTGTACTTGAGCCGCAAACTCTCTCACGGGATGACGTTAGTTCTTGATTGCGACGCATAAATTTATTGCTCTCGGCGGCCTCGATCGCTCTCTGACGTTTAGACGCGCCCCAGCTCTCGCTGCGCCCTGTATACTGTAAGGATCTTCGCTTTTGACAGCTGCTTTTGTTGTGAGTTTTTTAATTTTTGCAGTTTTGATTACAGTATCTGATACTTGATTTATTTCGTCAAAATTTGCGTTATTGGAAAAAGGATTAAGGTATCAAAAAATAGAAAAATATCCAATAATTAATTCGTCAAGCGAATACATGAAATGCATATACGAGCACGTTTTATCAAAGTTTTTCTCTAGTTGAAAGGTAACGATTATCGCGAAAATGTGTTAACAGCAGATAAGATTCGAGAAAAGTGCAGCAGGAGTGTATTTAAAATTTTAATCCTCGGCACTCCCTTCTGGTAATGGGATTGAAAATTGCTCGGTAGCGTCGATCGAAGATTGCGTTCCGTGCTCCGCACAATTATACTGAAAGTTTTCACTTGTTATTCTAGGGAGACCGCGGCGTTGCGTGTGGCTCCTGTTTTTCTTAGCCCTAAATAGTTTAAAGGCCGTTTCTTCAACTCTGCCGCGAGGAAAACAGGGACGGCAATTTTCTTTTTTTTAATTAAACCTCTTTTTGCACACTAAACAATTGCACTAGTTCCGTTGGCTTTGCGTTCCGACTGGAATTTAATTACTGGGCTATATATGTTTACGAAAAAGATTAAATGAAAATTTAATTACGAAGGGCTCTTGGAAAAGAAAGATTAAGTCCTGGATATTAGAAAATTCATTGAATATTTGAAAGAAATAAATATCTTTGAGAAATAAATCCCATGAATTAGTAAACCGGGTTAAAATGAGCGTTTCCAAGAATTATTAATGTAATTAAATCACGTTTATTAATATTCTGAAGCCCTGCTAATGTTACAGCATATACAGTTTCTCAATTCTTTAATGTAATATAATTAGTTATTGTATCCCCTTATAGTATATTCATAATCGAGCTTTATTACCAGATAACTTGGCTTCTGATTGGCTGCCTCGAATTTGATCGCGCAAATATGATTCTGTGTATATCTAATATTTGTGGTTTGTTTATCATGACCGTGTAAATATGTGTTATGCTAGTCTCCTATAATTTAAATGTGAAAAAGATATGCTTCGTTCCCAGGAGCTATAGTACTATTTTTTGGTGTGCATAAGAGATATTACGCTCTAGTGGGTGCAAAAAAGCGCATACATTCTGGCGCGTAAAAACGGTCGCCATTCCTTTTATGCGTGCGAACGCGCAGAAGGCTGAGAGAATACTATTCAAGTATCCATAACAATAAAAACACCGTGAATATTGTTGTAAATAATATGTATAATTGGATTAAAATCTTTTTAATAAGATTACATTTATATAATTTAAAATCCCACGGTTGCATAAAACTGCTGCAACGGTAAAATTTGCGATTAAAAAAAATATTAAACGAATTTATAGATATTGCCAAAACTAAACATTACTATTATTTTCCAACACCCCAAAAAAATTATGAACCATCTATATTATCCTTATACAAAAGACTATCTTTCCACTCAATGCACCCGTGCACCAAATCCACATTTTATTCCCACAAAAACAAAATCCGCTCAACAGCCAGCGAGATGAGCTTTCTCTAGCCTCCCCCCCAATAGACCCGCGGCGTCGGAGCGCCCCGCGAGCTGGCTGCAGCTCGGTCCCGCATTCATTCGGAAACTGCGCGGAAAAGCAGAACAGTAGCAGCTGGCTGCGAGGTTCGCGCGCACAAGTAATGGCCCGGGCCAGCCTCGTGGCGCCATAAACACCGGGCCGTGACACGCCAATTACGCGCCGGAATGGCTCCGCAATGCTCGCGCGCGCTGCCCGATATTTTGGCCGCGCTGCGGAATCCGCGCCTCGATCTCGATTCCAGATAGTACAGGTGGAAGATAAACAGAGGGGAAAAGCTCGCTGGGTTTTTAAGTTTAGAAAGACGTTGGAAGGATGCGCAGGCTTGGCTTATTTACTTTCGATTGTTCTCTTGCTTTTATTTACGTTTTGTCCTTTTATCGATTTTTCGAGTTTTTTGGGAGCGGTTTAAAGTAATTTAAAAGATTATGAGATTTTTTGGGAAATATTTTCTGAGTGCAAGTTTAATAAGTGTGTTATTGAGCAAAAGTGCGCAGAAAAGTAGATTATTTTTATGTTGTTAGGAGATACTTAAATAGTTATAGGAATTTTGAACGGTTCGAGACACTGTGAACGACCGGGGTAGTTTAAGTTTGAAACTTATGGAGCTAACAATGAGCTGTCTTGAACTTTATAGGTATGGCTACTCTATAAGCCGCAACTATAGAACGAAATTTACCCAACTATCTTCTCGTGCATAAACAATCTAAAAATAGTAATCGTAAAAATATTTACTGTAAATTCGTAGTATACAAACACCAATAACTATTCACTTGATTTATGAAAATACATAAAAAGCTCGATAAATTACATTTTCAACAATAAGAATCGCCACAAAAATATTTTCCAGAATTGTTCAACAAACCGTAAATCCATAAATCTGCTTTCAATTAACCGTTCCATGTAAATCCATAACTCCGTTGTTTTTCTTCGTAAATAGCCACAATTCCATATTCGCAAAACAGTCGCGCAAAAAGTTCGTTTACAATGCCGACTTATTAAGAGATAAAGCGATTTTCAGAAACGCCGCTTCCGTTTAGCGGCATTCCCCCAATAACGACTGCATAAAATTCCCCGATGGGTTTTACTACTCAACTGCAAAGCAATTATTACAAAGCGCGTGCTTGGCGCAAGTGCGCGCTCCAAGTGAAGATATAAAATAGCGGCTTTGCACTTAAGAGGAGATGACGACTCTCTCGTATAATCTCTTCTCGTAACGATATTCCGACAGCTCGGCAAGTTCGACTAAGTGGTCGTACGTAATAATTCCCCGTGTCTCATCTCCTCTCCGTCTCAACGCGCGGTGAGAAAAAAAAAAGCGAGCCGTGTATATACGCGCCGCTAACAATTTTCATTTTCATAAGCGCCTCGCAAGCGCAATCCCTCTCGATGCGCCCAGTTGTATTATAATATTAAAATTTCGCCGGGGCGCGATTTGCATTTTAACGTGGCTCTTTGGCAAAAATTTCGAGCTGTATATAGTTGCTGCGAGCGCGCGCGGGCGCTTGTTAAGCCGCTTAAGCGCCACGGTGTTTCGAGGCTTTTCGGGGAAGGAAGGAGGAGCCGTCGCGCGGAGTTTCGGTCAAGCCAAGGAAATTCCGTCAGACACGCTGACACGCGAAAATGCAAGAGAAGAGCCGCTCACTTCTCGCCGGATGAATTTACGACTTTTATTGCGCGAGAGGCTGCTTGTGATTTTGCTTTATTATTTGAGGCTTTCTTGATATTTTATGTTTTTGGGTTGTTATTGTGCGGTTGTTCATGTGTTTTACGTATAAATGATCACACCATGTTTTTAATATTTGATATGTAGCAAAAAATTGTTGATTTTTTACTTACTATTACTATATTGTAATAAGTTATTTTTATTAAATTAAAATTTGGTGAAAATCCTCTCATTCGCAGAAGAAGATGAAAAATTTGCCAAATAACAATTTAGCATGATATGTACGAAGCTTACTTAATTAAGAAAACGCTTTTTTATTTAAGTATGCAAAAAATTAAACTTTGTACATGGAGCTTGTCGAAACTACGTCAAAAGATTTTACAACGTACCATTATTTAGCAAATATATTAAATTCATAGTTTTTATGTACAATTTTCTAAATATTTAAAGTATCACGGAATTACTCGTGTGAATATAAGCGAAAAATTTGTATACTTTTTTTCATAATTTTTATCTCAAATAAACGTGTACAGCAACGTCAAACGCTTTTGTAGAATACAATATGCTAGTATTGTACTAACTTAGTGAACTGGATTCAACCAGCAACTGAATTCTCAGTTAAAAATAAAGAAAAGTCGATTTGGTTTTCCGATTTCCCTGATAAAACAAATAAATGCTTGTGGTACTGCACAGCCGCCGAGCATCGACTGTAGTACAATACACTGAATTTCTAAAAAGTCACGTTTGTTTTCATTACTTTTATCCTTATTTTTCTCCGTATTCACTGCTCAATTTAATACAGACGTGTTTCTTGATTTATCGATAAAAATTAAAAGGCTATATACCCTTAAAAGAGAAGGTAATAAAGATGATTATACTTTTATAAAGCTAGTTTCGTTTTCAAAAATTTCAAATGCTGTTATAAAATTACAATTTTAAAATAATAATTATATTTTCTATTTGATGTAGAAATTCAGAAACCAATTCTCTAGTCTTAAACTTCAAATTAATCAGTTAAATATTATATCTATTCTTTTTTACCTTGTTCATAAGCTTTGCAATCGCGCTTTTATTTAAATTTAATCTTTCAACTGAATTTCAGATAATGAGAAATAGATTATTTCAATTTTGTATTGATTTCATGCTGCAGTTTTGTGATTCCATGAAGTGAATAATAATTTGTTAAAATAATTTTTATAGGAGATTGCTTGTTAAAATGCATCCTAAAACTAAATTACTTTTTGAGCAAAGCTTTGATCGAATATAAGCCCTGTAATCCAATATCGCTGCTGCAGTCTTTTTTTATTTTCAACTTTAATCAACTTTTCATATTAAATTCTTCCGAAAAAATAATCCAGAAAGCGATTTCCATACGAACAACTCGTGCTGGCTGCGATTTCCGCGTACATCGCGACACGCGTGCGTAATAAAAATTATCAGATTGTATTTTTTCCGTTCCACATCGGCGCACGAGGATCCGCGTTAATGGCGCTTTAGCTTCAAAAGTTGATACGCAGCTTGCAAGCTCTTCTTTGTCGCTTCGGTCGCGCAAAAACGAGAGATGCAAATTCACGCTCGCTCGCTCTATGGCAATTACCTATGTTAATTGCGGCAGTTTTCGAGCCGAGCAATTTCCCGTATATGCGACCAAAAGCCGCGAGTTTGCGATCGTGAAGCGGCTCTTTGTTGGCACGTAGGTGGAGACCCGGCGAGAGGGGGGAGAACGGCAATGCTGGAAAATGCTCGCGCTAGTTGTTTTTGAGCTGGTGGCTGACGGAGAGACTCCGAGCGGCATTTATGTCATTATTGCATTCAACGCGGAAGCCACTCTCTTTCTCCTTCGTCGGCCCTTTTCTTTCCATTTGTATTTGCTCTCGCGACGACGTGCCCACTTTTATGGCTCTTTCTCGCGCGCGCGAGCGGCGCGTGTTGCTCTTTCGCGCCTCTTTTTCTCCCTTTGTGTCGCTCCCTGTGTTCTTCCGGTTTTTACTTCGCGCCTTTGCTCCGTAGTCTACGCCTTTTGTCGTTTCATTTAAGATACGCATTTTTTTTTGTATTATAATATTTTAATATTCTTTTATTAGTATTTAAAATTAAGATAAAGTAAAATTGCAGATTTGTTGTAACTTTTACAAAGCAGTTTATTGAAAAATAAATATCAAAAGCATTCGTTTAACAATAATTATTAAAAACACATTCTTTCAATTGACTACTTTAAGCAATTCATATTAATAACTATAAAAAAATCCAAGCGATATCAACTATCGTACTGCGCCAGTATCGAAAATAGAACAAAAATAAAAGAAGTAGATAACCATCATTCACAGCCTTGTACCTCCGATCGATCTCTATTCCAAATTGACTCCGATTTGTCCAGCACGGAGCCATACACCTCAATTCTTGCCTAATACCAATTCGTGTGTCCTCCTTTCTCCCAGCTATACCTCTTATTAGCAGAAACGCGAGAAACTCGTGTGACGCGGCCCTGACCGGGCGCCACGCGCCTCTCTGACGTATCCGGCGCCGATCTCCCACTTCGTCTAAACCACTCCGTTTTGTCGGCCGCGCGAAAACTATTTTCTTTCGCCTCCTTTAAGCTCCGCTTTTTATCCCAGGCCGAAAAGAGCGCGCGATAATGCGGTTTATCGCCGCGAGCAGGTGAATACTAATTTTCGAGCGCCGAGCCGATTATGCATGTGGCCACAGCTGCTCGAGCGAGATTCCCGCGCGGATAGCACGCCCAGAGTTTCATTCGTCGAATAAAGTTCTGGTTTCTTCTATACTTTGCCGCGACGATTGCACCAAGTTTGCCAGAGCTCGGGCAAACGTTTTTCCGAAGTTTTAATTTATGGATTAGATATATATATAGTTGAAGTTTTTAATGTTTTCTTCAGTATGACTTTGTAATAATTTACATAACTAACGAGTGTTTTTATGTTTTTGTTTCAGGTGAGTTAACGAGTGTCAAGGGTGGTTTATATAACGCATGTCTGTGCTGCAATCAGTGAGTTATAAATAAATTTTACGTATGCGTATCGATTAATCGGTGAGCAAAAATTATAAATCTTTAAAAAATTTTAGTATGATGAATCGTTTTTATGAGATTTACGAGTTTGTTTGATTTACGTCATGGAGATGTTATAAGATAAAAATGGCTAAAATTGGCGAAACTCTGAAAAAGGAAAATTATGGTAACATTATTTCAATACGTTAGTTGTATAAATTTGACTGCATTAATAGAGTCACTTTTCCCAGAAATAACTTTGTAACTACTATTTCTCTTTTGGCTATGAGCTTTAGTAGTCTGGTAAATGGAAAAACATGTTGATATAAAATTTTGATCTGAAACTTACATTATATTCGAAGCTTTAGGCAATATTGGAAAACGCATTATCGATATTGAACCAAGAAAGAGACGGCTTTAAATTTCACCTCACGTATTTCAAGTAAATTTAACCGTGTAGGATAGAATCTATCAAAAGAAGGTCAAGTCAAATTATCGATGCTTTTAATTTATTTATCTTTGAATGCTAAACGATTCAAGATGCGGCTTCCGAAGGTAACCTCAAAATAAAATAATAATATAAGTATCGAAAAATCTGAAGACGTAGAAGGTTTTTTATTCTGCTAATATCATCAATACGATTAAAAATAAAAATAAGTATACTTTCCATGACTTATTAAATCAGAAATGACAAGAAGAAATAAAATTTTTTTAAATGAAAATAAATATGCATAATCCAAATAAACCAGCTGAACACAATAAAAATTTAGCAGTGCGAAAAGTCGACTCCATCCTGCCGCGCTAGAAAACACGCAGCGTAATTCCGGCCTGCCGAATCAGCTGTTCGATAAGCAGCAGCAGCCCGGGGCCATCCTTCTCCCTTCCCTCACTTCTCAGCGGCCTTTCTCTCTCTCTTTGGCGGGCCTTCTTTAATCGCCAAGTGCAGCAGCCGCGAAAGCGGCGTATTCCGTGACTACCTGCATATGCAAGAGAGCGAGAGAGCGGGCCGGCGGGTGGGCGCGAGCGCGATGTTTATTCACGAGAGAGCGAGTAGAGAGCCGCGCTCGCGCGCGGGAGTGGCTGTTGGCTGTGCCCACGGATCTACGCTCCGCTGGCTACCTTAAGCTACGTCTACGCGGAAATTGTTGCCCCACTTAATTCCCTCGAAATTGCCTGCCGCCGGCCGCCCGCTGCAGTTTGTTCTCTCCTGCAGGCTGCTGCGCTTGCCCTTTTCTTTTATCGCACTTCTTTTCTCTCTCTTTCTCGCCCCTCCCCCTGCCTTCGCTTATTTCGCCTCTCGCGCGCCGTTGTTTAGCTTTTTAATTTGCACTTCGGTCGAAAAACTTTCCCGGCAAAATTAAAAATCTCGCGACGGAAGTTTTAGACTTTCCCGGATTTAGCCGCCGTCGCGCGAGGCTCTGCGGGATGGATGGAAATGGAACAAGTTGCAGCTTTTTGCGAGAGAGAGAGAGAGAGATGGCTTTTGTTTTTTAATTAATATGGCGAGACGCCCGGGAGTTTCGGCGCGCGACTACAGCAAGAATAGATACCGCCATTTTCGAGCACTGCCGCTTGTAAATTACTTTTATACATATTTAAGCTTCGTTATTTATTATTCAAAAAACAAATATGAATAAATATTGAATAACTATTAAACCGGCTCCGATCGAAAACAAAACGGAATTAATTCGGTCAATCGAAACCCGGCCCGGCGTGAAAAATTCAAAAGTCAACTTTGAAAAACCCGCTCGCCTCGCAAATACGCGCGCACAAAGGGAGCCAATCCGGCCGGCGGCGAGAGTCAATTTTTTGTCCTCGGCCAAATGACTTCGCTCTCCCGACGACACAGTTCGTCCCCCAGCTAAAAAAAAAAATCCGCTCAGCACACACAGAATCCCGCCAGCAGAGTACGCGTATATATACCGTGCAGGCTCGTCCGGCATCGACATCACGTTAATAATTCGCGCGAGCGCACGCTACTGAAGCGTCGGTCTATCACGGGGGCCGAGTTCCGCGGCATTGTGTCTCACTTGGCGTGATGAGCGCCGGCCGTTCGGATAATTCATTATTCACGCGCGCGCGGCATTAGAACGGCCCTTCGAGCGCCGGGAAAATCACGCGGCGACCGCAGTCTTCCGTGCGAGTGCTTTTGTCAACGCAATATAACGTAAAATTGCAGGTTCGAATGCGCCGGCGGATGTGCAGTCAGCAAAATATATACTTACGACACTGGTGCGCCAGCGGCGCGCTAATGCGTGCACGCGCTGGCTAGTCATTGGTTGGCTAAATCTATTAGGCCTGCGCTGATTGGCAAATTTCTCTTTGCTTTTCGACATTTCGACTTTCCGCGTTTGCAATCGTGATTAGAGCTTGACTGTTCAGGCCGTTCATTATTTTAGTAGTCTACAGTTATAAAAGCGTGTTTACTCATTATGATTATTAAAGATTTTCACGAGTTTATTAATACTTACTTGTTAAAAATACGATAAGTGCAATTTATATCTGAAATGAGAAAGGAAAGTGCAGCATGAGAAGCGAGCAAAGAGTAGCGCAAAAGGATAAGAGGAAGATAAAGCAAGAGACCGCGAATGAGATAGGCAAGCAAGATTGAGAGATAAGTCGGGCAAAAAGAAATAACAGAGATTTAACGGAGCGGAAGAAAAAGTAAATACCGCGCTTGATGCCGAGGCGACGTATTCTGTCACGAACCGCCGGCGCGAGGCTTCGAGAAGCACATACACACAGCAAGAGCCAGACTCAGCAGTGACAGAGCGCACACGAGTTTATATACACGTATATAAAGGATGGGAGCGAGAAGAGCGCGGGGCGATAAAGCAGGGGCCGACTAGGCGCATAGTCGCCGGGATGGGATTTCGCTTCCCTTAATTACGGTGCGCGACCCTCTTTTGCCCCATTAATAAGCCACTTGAACGTACACTGCCCCGTTATAAATACTTGGATCTCAGCCCAGCCTTATCCAAGCGCTCTCTCCTTTCTTCTGTCTTTGCTTATTGCGCGCGTCTTTCTCTCGCACGAAAATAAAGCATCTCTTTCTCTCGGCTTGTTCGCGAATTGCCGCGCTTTAGTTTGCCTGCGGCGCGGGCCTCTGAAAATACTGCATCTCTCTGAAATTGGAGCGGGGAGTCTTCTGTATACTGGTGGATAAATCAGAAAGCATGTGGTGATACGAGATATTATGGATTTAGTAGCAATAAAGGATGAGTATGCACATTAATTATGTAGTGTTAGAGCTGAAAAGGTAAATAAAATGCAATACGAACAAAAGATTAAAAAGTTAATTTATGTAAAACATAGTAGGATTAAAAGTATAACATAAAAGATACTTTCGTCAAAAAATGTTGGTTCGCAAAAAAGAAAAATAGAGCAGGACAATATTTCACTCATTCATAATTAAGCGCAATATTTAGCTGACACAGTAAAAAAGAGTTTTCAGCGGCAAAACATTACTTCCGCATCCCAGTTTTCACATTATCTCGCTCTTTTTCCTTCCTCCTTCTCTCTGCGCGCGTGCACATTTTCCCCGCCCCCTTCCTCCAGCCCTCTCACTTTCCTTTTCCTAATTCTCCCTCTTGCCAGCCTCTCTCCCTTTTCCTCCTGCCTCGCTGTCTCCCTTTCGCTTTCCGCGGCAGCGCGCGATCTTTCCTTTTCTTCTTCTGCTCGTCGTTTCGGGCGGCCTGCAGCAGCAGCAGCAGCAGCGTCCTATAATTAAATTTACACCGTGTTACGCGACTCGCCGCTGCGCCCGCGCGCTCCACACATTTATTTAATCGGACACCCACGCGCGCCCGCGCCCGTAATTAAAAGCGCATCTCTCGAGTCTCGGGGAAAACAAGGCACGCTCTTATTAAGCATGCAGCCCGCGCGAGGCGCAGCTATACGCTGCCACCGCCACCGCCGGCCTGGCCACCGATTTCCGGTCGTGTAATTACTTTCGCTTCTTTGTGGTTTTCAGCGTGGTGCGCTGGCTTCTATCATCATTGCTGGATTTTTTCTTTTGTTTGATGGGTCGTTAAGACTCGAGCTTTCTTTCTTCGATTTTAAAATTATAGTCGTTGATTCATTAAAAGTTGTTTTATCAAATCTGTAAGTTTAAATTATCTTACTATACTAATTTTTATAGTGCCAATCTATCTGAAATATCACCGCAAAAGAATTACTCTCTTCTTTAAAATATCTGAAACTAAGAATTAAAAAGAACCTCGCTAAGAAGTGTCTTTCTTAAAATAAGTCATACATCTCGCACTGCGGATAACCATTTGTCTCGTAAATTCTCCTATCTACAACTTCTAGAGGAGCTCAGCTAGTATTAAATCGTGATACATCAGTCTCCCGTCCCCTAGCTACCCGAGAAAAAAGAAAACAGCGCGCAGCTCGATACACCGTATTAAAAGCCGCCAATAAAAAAGCTCTCGCACCTCCCTCTGCAATTGGATTACGACAGATGTATAGATCCCGCTCTCTCTCTAACTCACGCTCGGGCAAATCCACCTCCTCCACCCCCATCTCCAATTCCGAAGTCAGCAGGCCCGCGCTCTCCAGCCAGCAGCACTTCACGTCACATCTATAAAAGAGCCGAAATGATACATCGGCACGCATGACGAAAGTGCGCGGAGCGTTGGATTTCTGCAGCGATCGTCTATATACACGTACACGCAGCGGTGGCAGGAGAGGATATAGAGAGGGAACGATCGTCGAGCGCGAGATTATCGAGTGGAACGCTCTCTATCTGTCGAGAGCAGGTTCCTCGTCGCGAAAAGCCGATGAGCTCTCGCACGCCGGACCTCCAAAAGATAGAGAAGAGAGAGAGAGAGAGAGAGAGAGCGAGAAAGAGGTAGGAGCGCAGGTTTATGGAGCGCTCACCCGATTTTAGCCCCGGCGCGAGAGTCTCAAGAATTTCATGCTACACGGTAAAATGCTGCGCGCGTGTCGTGTATTCCTCCTGCGGAAGCTGCTTAACTCGGCAGATCCGCCGAGCTTTAAGCTAGACGAGTTTAAGATACCCTCCTACTCGCTGGGCTATAGCTACCAGTCGGCATTTCTCTACCTCTTTATCCGTTTCCCCTCCCCCGCCGACTCTCTCAGCCTTTCTCTTTCTCTTTCTCTTTCTCTGTCTCTCCGACACTGGCTTCTCGCTTTTTCGCTACTATAACTGTACGCAGACAGGGGCCCAAGATATTCCGCGCGGCAGACGGAGGGCTGTATAGGCGGGCTTCTCGCCATCTCTCTCCGACTGCCGTCTTGCAATTTCAGAAGTGTCGAGACAGCACTCGGGCTCGCGCGCGCGCGCGCAACCTACAGACTCTATTAAATATTGAGGAACCAGCCCGCCTCACCGACGCCCGAGGAGACGGAAAGCTACGCCGTATCAAAGACCTGCCTTGCCGGCTTACATATACTCTGCCTGCGTACGCGTCTACGCGGTTGCTTCTAGGTATGCGATATGCTCATTCATTGCGTTATCGCTTCGCGTGGACCTAGTGGCTGGTTTAGTTGATTTTTTGGCTTTTGGATCGAAGTAGAAGAAGGCCGGGTGTGATCGGGCACACGGTGTTGACAAGGATGATTTTCAGACTATCTAGGAAAAGGTGTTTAAGTGAAGAAAGCAAAATGTTTTTTGATTGGTTTTAATCTGATTTTTATAAATAAACGTTGATCAATTAATCAAATTATATTTGTCGAATGAAAAACAAGATTTTTAATTATTCAATTTTGCTTTGAATTTCACCAAATAAAAAAAATAAGGTAAAAATGTTACGCTTGAAAACATTTGTATGGGAACGTACATTCAAATCGATGCCTTTAATATTCATTAAAATGGATTACATGGTTTTCGAATTTGTAGCAAATCGAAAATCAATCACCATTTTGCAACAGAAATGTAAACCATGATGTAACAATGCGGTAATTCATCTATCCCGATCGCTACAAACACTCAGTTGAAACAACAATCGCGAGCGAACTACACGTCACGAGCCCACAGAAAAAAAGTAAAAAAAATCTCAACGCGATAACTGTGGAATCAAGCCATTGCGCGCATTTGCAAAACATTCGCCGGCGACGGGGCGAGGCGGCCTTTGTCTACCTCAAAAATGCCGGTGTAATTAAGCGCATCGCGCGGAAGTTGCGCGATAATTGCGCTGTTTGATTTTCCAAGTACTTAACCTTACGCGTGCGTTAGTCTCGCCACTCGCTCGTTTACAAAGCGCGTGTACGAATCGGCCGACGAGCCTTTTCCCGCGCCGCATAGTGTGAAGCCGAGTCTTTTTTTTTAAGCTTCAGGGCTGGCTAAAAGAGGTTGACGTAATTAGTGCCAATATGGAACGTTTCGAGTCTTTAGTTGAGGTTTGTTACGTAAAAAAGCTTTTGCTGCTGTATAACTATTTAACTTATACATTTTTAGTATTATAGTTTCCTCTTTATTTTCTGAATAGAAATTTTAATACAAAAAAACGAGACGTCACTTTAAAGAAAAAGACTGATAAATTCATACGGAATAACCCATAAAATTGTTTACTGCACAAGAGCTTGATGAACCAATATGGGCCAAGAAAGTCATATCTCCGCTGAAAGCTCCATTCAGAATCTAGCGTAAGAGAATGCAAAACTCCACCGAGGACGCGCTATTTTTCAAAGAGCCCGCCCCCTCGTCTCGCTCGCCTTTTAACGACGTTAATTTCAAATCTAAATGCAGCTTCATCGATCGCTGCGACATCGACGCTAGCCGGCTCGCTCGCGCGCAAATACAAGCACACACCACCCCGCAAGAAAGAAAGGAGAAAGCGTCAGAAAAGAAATCGCGCCTTTTTTCGCGACAATCGGCGCGTGTTCAATTATCTCCTTTGCGTTTGCGCGCCCGAGCGCGAAACTCTCTCGCATGCGCCTCCCCTTTATCGCTCGAGTGTGTCTCGACAGCAGGTCGCGGTAAACGATCTCTCCCTCTGCCGATGAAAATAGGCAGAGCCGAACGCGGCAGGCGAAGAATCGCAGTGGGCGAAACGCGCCCTGGGATCGCGGAACGCGTAATGAGATTGGAATACCTCGCGCGCGCAAGACGGAGAAAGGGGGAAACAAAGAGAGACGTAAGAATACGATAACGGCGGCGGGGAGGGAAAGAGAGAAGAGATAAACTATCGAGGGACGCGAGCAAACTTGAGGGAATCCGGATAGAGGTGGAGGATCGAGCGAGGAAGGAAGGAAGCAGGAAAAGTCAGGACGAATAAGCGGAGCGAGAAGGAGAGCGAGATTTCTCTCTCTTGCTCGGAGCTCGCCAAAGACACTCTCGAGAGATTGAGCTCGAATTCAATAGGGGATGAATAAAATATAAAGCAGCAGAGCGGAGAGAGAGAGACTGCGATATCGGCGCCGTCGCCGCATGACACGGGTTATACCCGTCGCCGGCTAAGGGTGCTTCGTAAATAAATAAAAAAGCCAAACGATCTCGCGCGCAACGATTTTGATGTCGGCCGACGTAGCCGAGCTTAACGAAATTACCGGGACCTTGATTTCACTCCCCCCTCTGGGCTCTCTTCTTCCAGAGCGCGCCGTGATGGAAACCGCAATGATGGGGGAGGAGAGAGCCGAGAGGGGAAGATGCTTTTCAATTATAGATACCGCGTGCGCAAGCGCTCGTACTCGGAATCCTTTTGAGTGCCGGCTCGTCGCTTGTTAAGAGTAATAATTGACGGGTGCGGAGGGCGCGAAAAGCACAGCGGACGACTCGCTCCAGTTTCGTTTGCTACTCGCTTATGCCGAGGCTGCGCTAGCTCGCTCCTTTGTGATTTCTACGAGCGCTCTTAATAAATTGCTACAGCCCGTCAGATTGGCTGGATCGCTCGTGTAACGAATGTCCCTAAGTATTTTCGGCGTTTAATTTTGGGTTTTGGGGGTGATGTATTTTTTAGCGGTTGAATTAATTATTTGGAGAGTGGCCTGAAAAAATATCGTGATTTTTAGCTTTAAATTGGATATTTTGAGAAAGTAGTTTTATTTATTGGTGAGCTTTTTTACATTATGCGTGCTCTTCATCATCCGTTCGTTAATCTTTTGAAAATGTTAAAATATGGGTATAATTTAAAATATAAAATTAATGAAAAATCATTTAAGCGCGATTGGACGTAGAAGAAATTATTATTAATATGTATATTGGAATTAATTATAAATAAATTGATATGTGCTAAGTAATGTGATGTGAAGAAATCGATACTTTAATTAACGTCAGTACATAAAATATTTCGTGAAATGAAACATTTTGATTGCGTAATCATTTTTATTTTCACCAGTACGCGGAGTTGACGAATAAAACTTGTTTTCTTT
Source organism: Eupelmus urozonus (assembly GCA_900480035.1). NCBI lineage: Eukaryota > Metazoa > Arthropoda > Insecta > Hymenoptera > Eupelmidae > Eupelmus > Eupelmus urozonus. The sequence goes on along the minus strand of UELX01001581.1, from coordinate 22,843 downwards.
ATTGCCTCAGCTCTCCACACCAAATTCGATTGCATAATACCTCTTCGACATTATATCGAAAAAAAAGAACCCAACAAGATAAATGTTAATCTCGTCTTAATCGCACAATAGAGCGTTAGCAATCTGCTTGCAAATTGTGTCGATCTGGTATTGACAAATGCGTCGCGCCCTGACAATCGCGGTTGCCGTCCTAATTTACCTTTCCCTCCCTGCCATATTCCTTTTCCCTCCCAGCCTCGTAACGATAAAATGTATATTTCTTTTTATTTTTATATAATAAAAGTTGGTAATGGACCATCCGTCGAGGCGGCGGCGGCGGCGAACGCGCGGGGCGCGGCTGTATAAGCAGTTTAAGTTCGATCGTTAATTGTTGGAACGATCACTCCAGAAATAATTGGATGACGTAATCGAGGGAAGGACGTCCTTGGAATTCAATTGAAAGACGCGGACGAGTCGAGCGGAAATCACGGCGCCCGGCGAAGAATTACTGAACGCCTAGAGGAGCGGAGCAAGAAGAGCAAGCGCAGGCGGCGGCGGCGGCACTTGAAAGAACCGGCTCGACCGTTCAAATTGTATAAAGTTTGTTATAATTGAACTGATGACAATAACTTTTTACCGCAAACTTTTCACTTTTTATGGGTTAAACGATCAATTGAACTTGAGTGGTAATTGCCATGAAGCTTTAAGCTTTGTCTTTAACTTTGCAATCAAAGCTAATAATTTGTATTCTTGCCGCGATAATCGCTCTATTGTTTCCTTCCCGAAAGAAAAGAATGATAAAAGGCTTTAAAAATAAATAGCGTAATTCAGCTAGCCGTGTCAATCATCAGCTAGATGTCTCCAATAATCTCCCCGGGGAGAGAGAGTGAGAGCAGGAGGAAATCTCGACTAGGAGCGGTCGAGCCACGCGCGCGGCATAAATTGCGGGATCGACTCTCAATTATCCGAGCGCGACGTCGAAATTACTTGTACAAGTAGGCTTACGTCTCCGGTATTACCGAGCCCCACGTACGTACACACATCTCAGAGGCTCTCCGGCTGTGTGTAGGTGCGGGCGCGCGCAATATTTCGCGTCCACGGGGCCGCTAAGCCGCAACTAACCGCCTTGTTAGAAAGTTACTCTTCCTCCCTCCTCCCCACCTCCCCCTTTGGCTGGGCTCCCTTCTTCTCCTATTTCTCCCTTCCGCCGGACCTCCGCCGACGCGCGCGCTCCACTCGAACGAGCTCCGCCTCGGAGCAGGATACTAAATCATAACTTGAGAAATTCGCGTGCAGCATGGGACACCTTTAAGACCTCTGAGGAAACTTGCGCGCTCGCGCAAGCCGAGGATATGAGAGAGGCTCGTCGGCGGCGGCGGCGGCGAGCTGCCCTTGCAATTTTACCTTGCGTATAACTAGCTGGTACTTTGGCTTCCCCGCCTTCTCTCGCTCGCTCCTCGCAGTCTGAGGACGTCTCTTTGCCGTCGCCGCGCTCGCATCTCGCAGCGGTGATGATCGTTTTCTCTCTGCGCGAGCTTCGTCGTTATGTACCTTCTGCGAGGCTGCAGTCGGGGAGTTGCCCCCCGCACAAAGACGACATCAAAGTGGGACTCGTTATTAGTTTCGCTCGAGCCGGGGCTTTTCTTTTCGGCGAGTTACCTTATTTTCCGATGGTTTTAGAGTTAAGGAGAAATAAATATTTAAACGAGTTCGGCATTGGCTGTTATGATTTAATGAGAAATCTTTAGTGTATTGCAGAGTAATTAGAATTTACCTAATTCATACACGGAGGTAATTACAAAATAGACACACGCCACTACCATAATTTCTATATAAACTAATTTCATTAATTTGATAAGTTTAAAACTCAAGCTAAGCACAGGCCAAGTATCCATATAATTAATAGGTCAAACATTTTCCGCTGACATTCCTCCGGATATATTATCAGTCGGGCGGCGCTCGTTACTTCGCAAACTAGTTCGAGGAAAACAAACCGAACCGTACGCCCCGACAATATTTATCTTGCGTACGAGGATCCCAAATTAAATAACGCCTCGCGCGGAACTTACTTAGCTGCATCTTCCCCGCCTTCATTTTTCGCATTCGCTCACCTCGGCGACAAAGCCAAGACGCCGACGGCCCTGCCCCCTTTGTGAGTTAGCAGCGATTTATTCATTAGCCATCGCTGCGCTCGTAGTTAGGGAAAGTTTGTCGAAAATCGAGTTTCATTTCAATACAGCGGAAAAAAATATCGCCCCCCTCCCTGTAACTCGTACAAAGGAGACGAGCTGCTCAAAGAAGCCGGGGGAAGGGGTGCGTGAGAGCGGAGCCAGTCTTTATTCTAAAAATCTTGTTAGACTCGAAATTCGCGAGTGGAGCTAGTCCGGGGGACTACTTAATATTCTTCGCGCGAGTCATAGGGTAGAAAGAAGCGCGGGGGCGGCCCGGCTGACGTTTTCACGAGGAGAAAGAGAAGCGCCGGGGACAAGTAGACACGGGGCTAAGCCCTCGAAATGAAATTCGCATAAAGAGTTTGACTGAGTCCTTTCCTTGTTTTCGGACTGTGTGCATATCGGAGAGTTAGTTCCTCCTCGACTCCTTTTTTTCCGTCGGCGCCCTCCCGAGTTTTAACGCTCGACAAACGGAACCGCGAAATTCGATAGTCGGGAGCGAAAGAACAAACTCTGATGCCGCGCGAGACTTTCGACCTGAGTGTATGTGTAGGGCCCTCTTGCCTTTTTCTCGCTCGGCAAACAAAAGAGCGAACCCGGCGTTTATTATATATGCGCCGTGTCCTTGCCTGGGCTAATGCTTGACGGAGTTTGTCGGTGCGAGCTTACGTGCGCGAATGCAATGACGCGAATGTTTTTTGCCCATTAAGAGGTTTGCGCTTGGCGCGTTCAAAGTCGGCGATTTGAAAAATCCCTTTTGTTTTCGCGCTCGGTTGGCTTGGTATGCCTTTGAGGCGGAAGAGTTTTTGGTGCGAAGTGGATACCTTTACTTGATTTCCTTACCTTCGTATTCGGAATCGAATTTCTAGAAAATTTAGATGTTTTCGTCCAAATGAAGAAACATACCGTTTAATGAACTATATTATGTCTTAGAAGTGAAAATTATTTAAAATGGATATCAGAAATTACGTATTACTAAGCAGTATTTTAGAAATTGAATTCCAAACGAGTTGAAAATTAATTTCGCATTTAGGAATGACTATTAATAATTCCCGAATGAAACGAACTTTCCGCAACGCTCACAAAGAGTCAAAGGCTCCGTTTGTCGTCGATGAAAACAAGTCCCGTCTCAATCCTTTCCTCGAAACTTTCATCTCCGGCTCTCCATCCTCCGTCTCTCTCTGAAAACGATCGGGCGTCACATCCAGCCGACAGCTCTGCCTCCGCTTAATTACCGAGCGCGCGGCTCCCTTTCTCAAGAACTGCCCTCTAATAATCTGCAATTCATACCTCGCAATTTGTCGTATATCTTCCGGAATAATAATTAATTCCCCGGAGAGAGAGGAAGCTCCCTCCCCCCTCTCCCTCGATTATGCGCAGCCTCTGGCACGCATCGATAGAATTTACGATCTCTAATTTCGCGCACTGTACTCCCACGGGCGAGAGAGCCGGTTATAGCGTGTACGACTAGTGGCGTAAGGCCATCGGGCAATCAGAGCACCTAGGCGCCACCTGATACTACACCTGTGCCTCGCGCTCTCGGCCAAGACTGCCTCGTTAATTATGCGCGCGCGTAGACACTTGCGCGCTCGGCAGAGGGCCGCGCTCAATTTTCCTCGAGCCCGACGAGCGGAGCTTGCGAGGGTCAAAGCTCGTGTGCAAGCACAGAAAGAGAGAGAGACAGAGAGAGAGAGAGAGAGAGAGAGCGCAGCCGCCTATTGAAAACTTCATGAATATTCGCACGGGAGAAGCGAGGCTCGAAAATAGCGCGTCATAAAGGCAACTGCGCCTTATAGTCGGAGCGCGGCTAGCGGAAAGGGGTGGCTAGAAAAGAGAAAGCTACCCCTTGCTCGATCCTTTGTCGACACTCTTTTTTTTTTTTTGCTTTTTTTGTATGCGCGCGAGCTGCTCTATGTTCGCGAGCTTCCCCTCTTTTTTGCGCGAGTCTCCTTTTTCTCTTGTCTTTCGTTTTTCACAGCGGAGCCTTGTACTCTAGTAGCTCGCCGCCGCCATTGCGGAATATGCACGAGGTTGTCGTGTCGAAAGTCAATAAAACTAATTAAGAGCAAGCTGCTTTATTGGCTTGTGTGCGAGAGACTTTCATTAACTTTGTTGTTTTTTAGTCCTTCGCTGCTTTTTGCCGTTTCGAATCCAGGACAGATTTTTGGCTCGCGCTTGTTTTTCCGCTTCTTTTAAGAGTATTACTTACTCATCATTATGAAACACGGTCGTAAAATATTTATACCGATTTTCGTTGTGGCATGTAGATGGTAACGGTATTAAAAGACTTTTTTTGGTCATTAATAACGCTTTAAATTACAGCAAATTGTAACGTTAATTTTCTCGGCCGTATTCCGGGGGAATAATAAAGCCTTTGAAAGTGCATAATCTTCACCCTTTTAGAGCTTTTTAATAACCGCGCTTACAGCGAGCTTTTGCAACTTTCTTTTATGCATTGTAAGAAAAACTTTCTAATAATCTCGACTTATCAGGACACGATCATATCTATTTTATATTAGAGCCGCGTTTTCTGTAGCTTGTAAAAATATCGTAAATTTTATCCAATAAATCAATCGCTCCTCTCTTCGCAAGTCAATAAAACAAGTTGAGTAATCGGGGAGAGCCATCCTTCATCGAGCTCTAAAAACTTTTTCTCCTTTGCGCATCCTACGAAAGCTGGCTCGCTTCTTTATACGTATAATTTTTTCCTTTGAAAATACGCCCAGGCAAACGGCTGCGTTAAGAAGCTACCTTCTACATATATACACAGCTCGGGCCGAAAATTTATCCTCGTTGAAAGTATCAAGTTGAATATCATTCATTCCCTCTCGTAATCATATTTTTCAAGGGAAACGCGCGCTGCGCGCAAGAAAAAGAAGTAGGAGGAGGAGGAGGAGGTCTTGGAGCAGCAGCGAGTAAAAATGGTTATGAACGCAAGCTCGCGAGCTCGGCTCTTTTTTCGCTTGCTCCTTTTTGAATTCCAGACGAGAGCTTGCTTCTTCGCGGGCGCCGGATATAACGACGTAATAAATACGCTTTAATTGGCGCCAAGAGAGAGCCGAGTTATAATTTTCGCCAATCACGGCACATTAAAGCCGATTGGTCAATCTCGGATTATGGTATGGCTCCTCGTCACCGTTTCAAGCGTATTTCGCCGAGTGGCTCCACTTTCTCTCTTCCTTCTGCGTCTTTGAGCGATATAAGAATCGCTGAGTCGAACGGTTGAGGCGGCTATTGCCTCCTCCCCCCCGAGTCTGGAGGACCTCGCGATATCAAGACGGGAAAAAGAAGAGAAGAGAGCAGCGCTGCGAGGAGGACGGCAAAATATAGGAATACAGAGAGGAAAAACGGACTGAAGAGAGAGGCAGGGAGGGAGGGAGGACAGTAGGCTGGGATTCAATTACTGAGAGAACAATACTGGTACGCCGTCATTGTTTGCTTGAGCGCCCGGTCGAGTTTTCCCGCAGCTCGTGCACCCAGAGAGACGGATATTCCTCTTATGTGTAAATATATATATATAAAAAAAAATATATATATATATCCACACGTTCCGTGTGTTTCGTTCCGCCATGATATTTTGTTTGCTGTCATAATACCAGCGGCTGTTGCCACTGTTTCTCCCTCAGGTCGCGATTCGCCTCTCTTTTTCTTTTACGCCGAGTGCGTCCGTCGAAAATTCGCGCTCTCTCGTTTACTACTCTGGAGAGTAGCCGATGTGCGTCGTCAGAGCACTGCCGAAATCGGCGCGTTCGGTGCTTTGATACGTAACTGGCTGCGCACTCGGCGAAAAAGAGGATGGAGATGGATTTTTTGTCCCGTTACAGCCTTTTTTTTGTTCCTTCAAAAGAACCCGCAAAAAACGACGCGTGTTTACGATGAACAATGGCCGAGCAGTAGTTCCTCTTTCGCTTTTCACTCCCTGCATCTTGTACGTGTCGGTGCATGAGGCTGTGAGTCGCTGAACTCTCTCTTCTTCTCTTCCTTTCTTTTTCTGGCTTTGTACTGGTAGGTGGAAAGCGGGAAAATGAATCGGCGCTGCTTTGCTGTTTTTGGTTTTTGTTTTCCGATTTTAAAGTGTTAATTTTAAGCAGTTGTTTATTAGGCTTTGATCATTAAGTCGTGCACCAGCGTTTTTAAATCTCTTATAAAAGCTCAGGTAGTGTTCTTTTCTTGAAGTAAAAACTAATCTTTATAAATCCAATTTTATTTTATGAATTATAACTAGTCTAACTTTATATGATGATTGTTAAAAAAAAGTTGATCATAACATTTTTTATCAAATTTTACAATACACCAATAGATTTCCCCGAAAATAATTCCATCACTATTTTCCATGATTACTTTCCTATAAACCCCAAATTGTGTTCCCTTCAAAAATAATGATCTCAAAATGAGAATCGCCAAAGCACTAAAAATCCAATCCAAAGCAATACCCGAACGGCATTTGTCCCGAGCTGAACAAATAACGAAATACAATCGTCCCGCGCTACAATCGCACAGCATCTCCCTCTTTGGCCGCAACAAAGCGTAATAAAATCTCGGCATAATAAATTCAATAAGCGCACGCGGGCGAGCGACAGCGCGGCAAAGGAAAAGGCAGGGCGAAGCAGAGAGTGAGAGAGAGAGAGAGAGAGAATCGTTCTCCGGCGTCGCGCGCTCGCTCGCGTATCGGCGAAATTGGAGGGCGTGAATAATTCCCAGGAAGCTATTCCCCGTTGGCCAGTGCCGCCTGTCCATGTTCTCTCTCTCTCTCTCTACTCCCTCGCGTCCGCTCTTTCTCTCTCTCTCTCTCTCTCTCTCTGGGAACGTCGTCGTCCCTGCCAGTCTCTCTTTCTCTCGCTCTTGCCTCCTTCAACCCATCAACCCTTTTCCCTCTCTCGGTTCTTTTTTTTATCCGTCCGCCGAGCAGAGCAGCTCTCCGAGAAAAGGAGCGAGAGAAAAGTGTCCAGGGTGTGAGAGATGCAATGGGCGCGCTGCGGTCGCATGAATATTTAACCGTTCAACTTTTCCGCGATCGTGTCCCTCTCTCCCACTCTCTCCTTCTCCATTTCGTTATATATACATACGCGTATCTATGTCTATGTATATAGCGCAAGAGAAGAGGGTTGCCCGTCGCGCTGAGTTGCAGCTGGAGGGAGAGGGAGGAAAAGTGAGTGGCGCAAAGAGTTTTGCGGTGTGCGCGCGCGGTGGCGAGAAAATGAGAGAAGTAGAGAGAGAGAGAGAGAGGGCGCGCTCTCTCTCTGCGCGACTCTTAGATACGCGCGGTGATAGAAGAGGAACGCGGGGCCTGAGGAGAGATAATGAATAATTCCGGGGGCGGTTCCGCTTAAAACAGCGTACTTCCCCGCAATGGTCTCTTCGGCGCCCGTTTTCTCTCGCCTGGGCGCTGGTGAGAATGAGCCTTCCTTTCTCTCTCTCTCTCTCTCTCTCTCTCCTCTCCTTCTACTGCTACTCCTCTTTGCTCTCTACCTTTTTCTCCTTTTATCCCCATCCCTCTTGCTTTCCCGCTTGCGTTCTGCTTGTCTCTGCGCTTTTCTTTTTTTCCTCCTTCATTCCTTTCGCGCTTGCGTTTTGTTCTTTCTCGGCGATGCTCTTTCTCGTAATCAAAGAAAGCCGTGTAACCTTTCAATAGCCCAAGATCTTGCTTGGGGATTCAGAGCGCCGCGGTGGCGCCTTTTTCTTTTCGTCCCCGCCGCCGCCGCCGAGGAGTTTAATTTGAATTTTCTTCCTTCCGCGCCTCTGAAATGCGCCCAAAGACCCGCCGCGGCTTCCTCCGCTCTCGATCTGGATTTTCATAGTCCGAAAATAATTCGCTCCTGCGTCAAGTATTACTTCAACGCTTTTAAAAGCGTTTTTTACTAAGAAATGGCTTGTATACGAAGAGGGTGATTAAAAAACATTTTTGATTCACTTTAATTTTCTTTCTTGCTTCCGTCAAATTTCATCAAAAGACCTTTTTTCTTTCCGCACCTTAACCAAACATTATGAGAAGAAACGATCCTCTTTTCAATCGCCGCAATACGAGTAGAGCGCACATTCAGAATCGCATAAAAATAGTTGATCGAGCAGTTTCCCCGGGGGCGCAAGTAGTTAAATCCGAGTCTAGTCGTCCGCAGCGCCGAGACGAGGAAAGCTCGCGAGTACACAGAGAAAACGAGCTATACAGGCGCCGTTGGCGGCTGCGGTATCCAGAGCGGTCTTTGCTATACGGGCTCCGGACACGCGAATTAATTGGCGGATTCTTCCATTGTCTCATAAACCGAAAAGATTAAACGCTCCGGCGCGCGGAGGCTTTCCCGTCCTCTAATCCCTCGCCGTATTTCCTCTTCGGCAGTGCTTTTAAATCTCTCTCTCTCTCTCTCTTGTCTCTTCTTTTTTTTTTACCCCCCTTGGAAAGCACTTTCGGAATCCTCGCTCGATTGGACTACACATACTCGGCTGGATGTGCGCGTACCTTGTTTGTCCCCCGGCACTTGCTTTTTCTTACTCTCCCGCCTTATATAAGCGAGGTTACGCACGATTTAAGTGTTTAGTTACAGCCGAATGAAACTGATATATAGAAAGCCAGGGCTACGAGGCTTTAAGCCCGTATAGTGCGAGCGATATCCCTTCTCTCGTAGAGTAACACGTGTCGGCCGATACGTTTCCTTTTTTCCTCTCCTCTCTAGCTCCTGGCCGGCGTGTCCCAGTCACCGGAGATATAAAATGTGAGGTTACGTCGATCGTTCGGAGCGCAAGTTAACGGGGCCGCGCACCTTTACGGGCAGCTTAATTGGAAGTTTAAGGCGTCGTAAAGCGCTCGTCGAGGAATATTGTTACGGACGGCTGACCTCTCACTGCGCCCGCCTGCAATTGAGGAGAGCCCGGAACGGGGATTTGATAGTTTGGATGAAACAAAAAATAAGAGCCGAGGAGGCAGACAATAAAAAGAGCTCAGAGCGAGAGGCCAAACGCCTGGAAAATCTAGTGGCTCTCGTCCTGTGTATGTTTTTCCAGATTGGTTTTTCGCTCTGCCTCTCTATCTCGGCGCGCGCGCGCGCGTGCGACTCGCCGAGCAGCGCATTCGGTTTTCGTGTTCAATTTTCGAAAGAGCTCGGTAATGGAATTAGCTGCTCGTGTAGTAACACGCCCCCTCCTTGGAGAAGCTCGACAAGTTTATTTTTCGAGCTCGAAATCACGCCCAAGACTCGAGAGAGACAGTTATATATCTCGGCGTGTAATATAGCGGAAACTTTTCAAGGTTCGCTCTCTCGGTTCCTCTCCGCGTTTCTCTCTCCCTCTCTCTCTCTCTCTCTTTGCCAAGCGGTTATTATAGTAGCTCGTAAAGTACTCGTTCAAGGTCGCGCGAATCCTCGCAGTTGTTTCGCGAATTACTCGCTTCCTCTTTTGTCTCGCCTTCCTCCGCGCCCGTATAAAGTGTGACTCGGAGATTGGTGGCTTTTGAATAATCTGATACCGTTTCTTTTATTCATTCGCTGTTTTCAGCAATAATGGCCGTATTATTTCAAATTTTCCTCGTAAATTCTCGAGTTTATTAACGGGGATATCGCTGACTGCGCGGCACGAGGCCGGTATCTTTGATGGAATTGCGCGAATTTTTTACGATGGATTTTACGAGCTTTACAGTAAAATTTAAAATGGTAATCCAACTTTTTGTTTTAATAATGAGGGTTCTAGCAAATTGTTCAACAATTATCTTTTGCGTTTAAAAGATTAGAACATATAAGTAGTAATGAATAATAATTATTCATGTGCAAAATGAATTAATAATTAAATGAATATGTGGTGTATAAAAAATGGTATAAATACATAATAGAATGAACTGTTGGGATATACAATAGGTATGTTTCAATGCATTTCATAATGCATGACCTGATTTCCTGCAAGCGTTAACTTATATCAAAGCACTTAGTCAAATGCCGAGATACTATCCACATTGATATTCTAGAATGTCGGATTGTTTACTTTCTATCTTCATGGTGAAGATTGTAATCAAACGATTAAGATTCAGTTATTCAAATGACTTCCTGTGTCAGCATAATTTTAATCATTTGTTTATCAGCGAAAATATTTTCGACCACTTCTGTAAAAGCAAAAATAAGATATTGAAATTTTGAGAACGTTGAATAGAATAACGTACACGAAATATGTTAATGAAAAAACAAAATAATTCTAGATACATTTGATAAGATTATTTGCAATATTGGTTTTTATTAGTACAATTATTCCTTACAGGATTAAAGTATTAAAAGAAAAATAAACCAGTTACTTTATACCGCACTTTTCCTTTATAGTAAAAACCAGCATTCCCAGCGCGAAACCCAAAAAAGCTCTCGCAATTTTCCGAAAGTAACCGCCTCAGCTCAAAATTTCTCTCTCCGGCGTAGCGTGAAATTCTCCCCCCGAAAAAAGCTCGGTGGCTCGCTCCTATTTTCCCCCGAATAAAGGAGACTACCCCCGCTTCTGCGCGCAAAGTGCCCATCCTCGAAAAATAACACACGCCGAAACTCTCTCCCCCCGGCGCCGAAAAAAGTCCGAAATTTATATCGGCGCGTCGCGTATTCGCGCCCCGGAGATAAAAGCTCGCTCTCCAACTAGCGTCTCCCAAGAATTAATGTCGCCCGGCGTTCTCTTCCGCTTATATACGTATAAGCTCTGCTGTCGCAAGATATCCTAGAGCAGGCGCTCGCGCGCTAAGAAAACGACTTACGCCCATCTAATTTCGAGGGCGCATTATGCGGTATCTCAGCGACGGGCTTGTAATTCAGCGCGTGCTGGCGCCCTCCTCACTTTCACTCGGCGCGCGCTGCCGCCCTTTAGAGCAGCCGAGACGTCAGGCATAAAGGATGAAATGAAGCCGGAATACCACGCCCTGCCCACCAGCCTCGTGTGTGTTAACAGTGTTCGCAGGCTGGATATCACCTACGGTATTTCCTCTTGAGCTTTGACCTGAAACCTGCCGATGTGTGCGTGCCGAGGTTTTATGTTTGACTGCGGGCTGGAGGCGCGGTTTTTGGATCTTGTGTCGGCTCTTTTGTTTCTTATCTTTATGTTGGTGGGATTTTGCATTTTGAATTTTGGTGGCTGCTTTCAGTTCCTATCTATTCAGGTGTTTTCCGACCATTGCGTTTTCAATTTTGGTTACAATTTACGGCATTGTCCTACCTTAAAGTAAGAAAAAAAATATTTTTAAATATAAAAATACCCAAAATTATGTAATTTTCGCAAAAATCTATCTACATTTATTCATGGAATAATCTTAAACTTAATATATTCAAAACACTAACATTAAGAAGAATTTAAGCCAAAGTTCAGCAAAAGTTACGGAGAAGTTAAACGCCTTTCATAAGAGCACTTAAGTATAGAATTAATCGAGGTGACAATGATTTATTTTAAGGCGACTTTAATACTGCTAGTAGTTCACGGAAGCCACGCGAAAAATATTCTTGTTACTTGTATCAACTTTACTATTTGAAGCTACATTTTGAAGAGAGAACTTCACGATGCATGGAGATTTTCCGTAGAGACTTCGATCTGACTTGAAGCATAAATAAAAGAAGATTTCAGAAAGATTTTATCCATACATCAACCTCGCAAATTCACAAACAGAAGTATAATACAAGAAGTCAAAGTTTAGTATCAATACGTAGACGGATATCAAACTATTTGTTATTTATTCGGTGTTAAAAAAAGAACTAAACGACATCTATCCAAAAAATAAACAGTCAACCATCGATGAAATGTTTTGGACGTTACCATTTTGCCAGAAGTAATTCTTGAATTTAAAAATAATATAATACCACTTAGACGATCAGAAAAGCAACGGCAGGATCAGATTTAATTTCCTCAATTTTTCTACTTAATCAAATCACTCGAATATACAAAAGGAGCCCCAGCGCGCAGCCTCTTTAACAGCAGAAAGAAAAATGGAGCGAGAGATGTTTGCCGCCTCGTCCTATCCCTTCCCTCCCCCGGAGTCGTGCTCCCAGATAAAGGGTTAAATTATATTCCCTTTTCTGCCCCCTTTGATCTCCTCTCCGAGGCGTCGTTCCTCTCGTCGTCTGCGTTTGCTCATCCCCGCGTCTTCCCTCCTCGATTCGTGGGCGTTTTTGCGTCTCGGGCATGCCGCGCGTTATTCACTAGCGCGAAAGGCAAAAGGAATTCAAGCATCGTGGAATCAATACCGCTCGAAGCCACCGCGCCTCCTAGGAGAGCGAAGAAAGGATGAGAAGGAGCAGTAGGTAAGAGAGGGCTAGCTGGTAAAAAGAAGGGAAGGAAAAAAAATCGCTCCTCCGCTCTATACTTCTTCTTGCGCGGGCGCGCTCACTCACCCTTTTCGTTTGTAATCGAGCCCTGCGAGAAGCGCAAAGTGAGCGACGCCTCGATGGGGTGTCGAAGGCCGTATTTCTCCTTCTCTCTTCCACCATTTCTCCTACTCTCTCGTTTCGTGCGAGATTCGTGGCTTTCCCCGCTCGCGCTTAATGGACGAATTATCGGCTCTCGGGGAACCCCCGGCTTCGGCGTGCTCGTAAAATAACGAACGCGTTATATAGCGCCGCGGTGCGCGCGCTCGCGCGAATGAGAATATAAAGAACGGCGCGGGAGGAGGGAGAGAAAAGAAGGATTGTTCGCAAGAACGGGGCTTTATTGTTTTACGGGGGTGTTGGGTTGCGCGCGCGATCTTCCTTCTCCCTCTTCTTTTAGCTCGCTCGGTCGATGGAATTTTGACGCGACTTTCGGGCGGCTGAGATGTGGCCCCTTACTCCCTCGCCCTTCGCCTCTCTCTATCTCGCTCCCGCCCTCGCACGCTATGTTTTATTGCCGGGATTGTATGCGCGGAATCATTGCGCCATGACCGAGCTTTTCTTCATGTACTTTTCGAGACTTGCTTGAGAATTTATGTTTTACGAGCTTTGTTTTTCAGACCTGACTAACATGATTTTTTCCCCTTTTTTGTTGCAGGTGAGTTATGATGCGAACGGCTTTTTCGTGATTCAACAATGTTAGTGAGTATTTCAAACAGGTGGTTTATTTATTTATATTAAAAATTGTATAAAACATACAATTAATTTACTACAAGAATTAAAGAAAAAATATCCGAAAGCATCTCAAGAGAAATAAAACAGCTCTTATCTCGCTTCATTTGCGCAAAAAAGTGAAACATTCAAGAACAGAGCTAACGCAAGAAGCGCACCCTCGTCCGTCTTCCTCCTCCATCGTTTTATCAAATACGCCGAGGAATTTTTATGCTCGAAGCTCACCGGCGCTACTCGGCTTTGCTCCGCGGCATTAAAGCGTAATATACTATCGACAAAGAAACTTAATCTCTCGCCGACTACCGCCTCACCAAGTCGCGTGCACTAGGGGCTCTAGCCTCTAATAGCGTTTTATTTCCCTTCTCGAGCCAGCTGACCCTCTCCAGAGACCCGCGCAAAACCCTCCTCATTCTTATATGCGCGTGCACCCTCGTGTTTTCGCGCGCTCGCTCGGACCTTTAATTATAATTAATTGAGTGGCCGAACAAAGCGCGCGTTACCCGACCCGAATCACTTTCTCTTGGACTTTGAGGGATAGACGCGAAACGCAGGCTTGAGCATTTATATAACTTTGCCGGCTGCTGTTGCATCGTTTCTCCAAGTTCTGTTAACCGCGAAAATGTCTATTGTTTTATTCTTTGAGTAAGTTTGAGGATCGCGCGGCTGACTGCATCCGAGTGTCTTGACACCTGAAACGTTCCGCGCGAACCTTCCGAGTTTGCCCCGTTATTCGCTAGGGTTGGTTTAGCGTGAAACTTGCGGTCGTAGGCGCGCTTTGATGGCCGAGGCTCCAAGTTGAATCTTTGAAAGTTTTTCCGACATTTTCGGGTGAAGAATGGCCCGTGCTTACCGAGTGTTATTGTAAACAGAATTTATGAATAATTTAAAGCTTTTTTACTTGAATAAGTTGTGTATATGGACTTACGTATGCTGGAAATATTTAAAGTTGACTTCAGTTATTGCTGATAAATGTGCTACGTCAAAAAAAATTTTGTTTTTAATTTTAATTATGACGATAATTACATTATTTTATTCAGCTATCAAAAAGGATATCGTATATTCAAATCGTGAATTTAGCTAAAATTTTAATTTCAGAATAAAAAAATCAATAATTTGATGCAAAGTTATGTTAGTTCAAAGTTGCGTAACGAGAATGCACTAACAAATTACAGAACTGATTTAAGATAATTTTTGGTACATTTTTATTACTAAACTTTGAACTGAGATAAATTTGGTCTAATAATCGATATTTTATTCTGGAAGGACAAATAAAAGTTTATCTTCATTAATTATGTTTTTTAAAAATTTTTAGAGCTTTTCTAGATTGGATGATTTACATCTTAAGTAGAAGTGATTATTCTCTGAAATAAAAATGTTCATAACTCGAAATCGTATTTGCTCACTTTTTGAAATAAATATCAAATTTTAAACCAATTCTGTGACCTGAATGTACGATACTTTTCTTGTAAGCGACATATATCAAATCAATTTCATAATCTACACAGAAGAAATAGACAGAGAAAAAACTCCCTGAATTATCTGCAGTTTTAACAAGCGAAACGAAGAGCACTTGCCGGACAAAAAAGAGCAAGCCATATAAGGGCAGCTGGAAAAAAGCGAGCATTCGAGAAGTAACGGACATCTCGCGTATCGTCGGACTAAAATCGCCCGGCTCCCGTTGAAAAATCACGATTTCCGCAGCCGACGCGATTTTTCCGTTTTCACTATAAACCGCCGTTCTCTCCCACTCTCTTTCCCCTCTCTCTTCCTCGCATTTTGTTCGTCCTTTTTATTTTTATTTTTTTTTTCCCGCGCCCTCGCCAAACTCCCACCAAAGCAGCAGCCTGTTCGGACGCTCGTTCCGACGAGCGCGCTGGCGGCAAAGCGATTTCCCGTGTATCGTCGAGTGTGTAGCTCGCGCATTTTTCGTGATTTTCATCTCTGTCCGCCTGTCTCCCTTTCTCTTTCGCTCTTGCTCGCTTTCTCTCTCTCTCTCTCTCTCTCTCGTCCGATTTGCACGAAGTTGTATGCGAGCCTCCGGACCCGGCTTTTCTATATAGCGCACCCCCGTGTACACGAATTGCCGCAACTCTGAACGAAACGGCCACGGCCGCGCGCGCGCTTGAATATACATTCATTGTCATTCGGTCTGTCATTTCGGCGTTAAAGAGCGAGCGATAGTTGCTGGGAATCTGGAGCTCGATAGCGGGAATCTATTTACGCCGGACTCGCTTTTTTTTATCATTTTCAAATTGTTTCTCCCGTTCTCTGTTTCGCCTGGGATATTTAACAGTCTTCGAAAATTGAATGATGCGGCTTAGTTTATTTGATTTTACTACTCTTTTATCCCGCGTTACTTTTTTACATGCTTTAGTCCCAAAAAGGATAAAATTTATTGCGCATCCCATCTCTACTTTTTCAAATTACGTAAAAAGGTTAAATAACATTTCACGCATCAACTGTAAAACGCCCTCGGCTTTTAAAAAAATTAACCTTTCCCCAGCACGAAGCCCGAAAATTCCAGTCTGGAAATTCCGGACAATTCGCGTGCGATTCTCATCGAGTGGAGTCTCCGCTAAAATTGTTAACCGTACACATTTCCTGCAACTCTTCTCCTCTGCGTTAGATTTCCTCTTGCGAGAGCGAGCCCGCTCAGCTCTCTTGGCCTTCCCGTCCCGGTTTTTCGATGGCGCAGCTCTTGTACAGCTACACCCTCGTACGTACACGTACCTCTATGTAGACGCGAGTGGAGCGAGTAATCGCGCGCTACAGCCAAATTGCACGGGCACGGCGTATAACAACGAGCGATCGAGGGGGGGAGGGGGGCGGCAGGGGATATTCGTTTCGCTTAACCGCTTAATTTGTACAATCGATCGGCTCCACTTAAGTTCCGGCGAGCGTGTAAAATAACGAATTTTTAGCCGGGATTTTATACCGGAGCCAGCGCAGCGCGATTTTCTCGCGATTGATTTGATCGTTTTATTACGCGATTCTGCGCCGGGAATTAACGCGAACAAGCGGTCATTTATTTGCGATGCTGTAGCGAGCTGCGAAAACGAATTTGAGAAGAAAAAAATGCGAGGGCCCGGGCTTAGCGAGCTGGTTCGGTTGATTCCCCGCGCGTGTAATTCTATGGCGGGGGGCGCCCTAGAGCTCGCTGCAAATTTACGATTAAATATTAAAAGCGGACTGAAATTTTGCAAAGCTCGCTAGCTCTCTTTTTTTCGCTTGTAGGGATACACGTGAAAATATTTTTTCAGTTGATATCGCTGACGTTTATTCAGGTAGGCTTCCATTTACGATATTTATCGAGAGCCGCGTGAGCGTGTTGAACGTGTTTTTAATTATTTTTTGGAAAAAGTGTATGGTTTTTTGTATGCAAAAGAGGAATTTTTATCTACACAAGCAGTCGAGGTGTGCATAGCTTTGCAACTTTTATTCAGTTGTTTATTACAATTTTAAAATCATATTTGTGTTTAATAAAAAAATGTTAGTTTCTGTAACGAGATCTCTAAATATTAACGTTATCAAAAATTTCAAAAGTATCTTTTGTTGTCAACTAGTGTTACCCAGAATATCAAGTAAATATTGTAGTTTCCAAATTTGAACCAGCATATTTCTGTCATTTCTAAAATAACTTAATTAATCGTGTCATTACATTCACTCACACAGAGGTCCGAAATTCAAAAAAATATTACGGTTATTGTGCTACGATTTAACGTATCCTGTATCACATAGAAATCGTCGAGTACATCGCACTGTACCAGTGAGATTCACCCCACGGCCATCGCGTCCATATATATTATTTTATTCCAGCCGCGGCGCCGTAATGTAATTGAAGCATCAAAAATTCAATAAAAGAAGCTTTTTTCCATTCCGCGGCGAATGCACTTGTAACCAGGCTACTCCGACCCAGAAAGCGCAGGGTCGGACCCGCCCGCAAAATACGGTCAATTATTCGGCGCCAGGTATATGCGCGCTCCTCTTTTTGCCCCCTCGGGCTTGGCGGCGGCAATAATTGCGAGAATCAACAGCAATCCATTTTGAAAGTTTAATAAAGACAATCGCGGGGAATCTGCTCACGGGCGCGCTCGAGCTAGCCCAGCTAGAAAGGCTATATAGCCGCCACCGCTGCTGGCTAGGTATATATACGTATATACACATACCTAGAGCGCGAGGCCCGATTAAATTCCACGCTCGGAGCTAAGTCATTAACTTCGCGTGTTACACCCTCGTGTTCGCGGAGGCCGGCTCCCCCCTCCCTCTAGCTTTCTCTCTCTCTCTCTCTTCCTCGCGGAAGAAGCAGACCTCACCCCCCTCCCACTCGATAAGCCGACGTAATTTCACCGTACCGGCATAAGATATGCCCGAAAATTACTTTCAGGCGAAAGCGAGCTGGAGGGGGAGAGGGTAAGAGCACGGCCAACTGCAATACCTAAAAAGGGACTGCGAGCGCGCAAAAGCGCCAATTCGAGAGCACTGGAAAACGGAGATTTCGATGTAGCGCGGTGCTTTTGTTTCTGCTTTTTTTTTTATTCTCTGTGTGTGTGTATTGGCGGCGGTCGATAGTGTAAACACTATGCGCGGAACGAAGTGACCGGTGGTTGAATAAAAGATATTATTGCGCTGAGTCTGCTGTTAATCGTTGCAAATGTTTTAAAATTAAAATTTATTATGTTAAAATTTTGCAGAAGACTAATAAAAAATTTTTTATTCGATGAATTTTTGAAAAGCTTTAAATATGAACTTAAAAGAACAATGAGAGTAGCATGCTGTCCAGGGACTACTATGAAACAAAACTAAACTATTTCGTTTCACTTTTTTCCTTATTTGCAAAGTTTACTATTATTTTTTAATAATTTTGTTACTTCTCCCTTGTTGGAGTTCTGAAAAATAAAATTTAAACTAAAAAAACAAAAAAATACTAAAAGCCAGAAAAAAAGCGAAATTACTTTTTTATCTAGTTTTGTTGTTGGACAAATCCCTGGTGCTACGAGAAAACTCGAGCGAGTATAAGCAAAGAGCAAGAGCAGATAGAGCATTCCTGCAGAAATTGCAGTAATAAGAAGCGAAAGTAGTATTAATTGAACGCTGTAAAAATGGTCTAAAGTCTAGGGTGAAAGGAAGCGAGAGGGGGAGATAAAGAAGGAAATGATAAAGGGAGCGGAAGGAAGGAAGGAGAGGGCCGGGGGGTAGCGGTGGGTGGAGAATTATGAAAGGCGGTGCTAATAAGGGAGGAGGTGCAGAGAGTACGTGAGCTTGAGGGCAGCGAGCAAGAAGAAGGAGGATAGATAGAAAGCGAGAGCGCGCGCGAGAAATAGAAGAGCGTTTGCCGGCTATTATATGGCACTAGCTGCCGCAAAACTTGGAGAAACTTATGAAAGTGGGATTGGGTTCGAGAGCGCGGTGGCAAACGCGCCGGAAGTGCGCCACTGGCCCGCAAGCTTCCCTCGTGCGCTCCTGCAGGGAAGAAAGAGAGAGGCGCTGAATTTTCTCTCCGAAGGGGACAAAACGGGAGGCTAGACACTAGGATACAGCGAAACATATTAGGCTCTAACGACACGTTCGCGAATTGCTTTCGAGTTTCGCTCGGGCCGGCGTAGTTGGCCACATTAAACTCGGAGCAAGCCTATATCTCCCGGAGCCCGCTTACTTTTCTCTATCTCGCTTTTCTTCCTCCTCTTCTTGATTCTCGTTTTACGCGCCGAGTAGCGAGGTATAACGCCAGGATTGAACTATCAGAACTTTTTAGTTTATGTTGCGGCTGAACGAACTTTCACGCTGAGGGATTCCGGGGGCGCGCCCGGCCCAACGGAACTTTATTATACTTTATCATTCGATTGCGAGATATTAACATAATTAAAGCAGCCGGGAAGAATCTTTATCTGATTTAATTTCTGCTGCAAAATTTCGCTTCCCAAGTTACTTTTAACAATAGGGAGACGTCGGATTCTATTGTGATTTAATTATTCTCAAATAAGTACTTTCGGGATTATTGTTTCCGATCTGATAAAGAGTTCTGATTGATATTAATTTCACGGTGTAACTACGTAAATAATTATTACAATCAACAGCACCGAGAATTAAAATAGCAAAATTAAGTTGTTAATTTTCATTAACCCAACTCAATATTCTCGTTGACTTTTGGGTTTCAACCCAATTTCCCAGAGCGATCAAGAGCAAAAGTAGCTGAAATTCCCTTTTCGTGAATTGGCTATCCACCCTATTGTAAGAATTTACCGAGCTACTCAAATTTGCTAAAGATGCCAAAGAAAAGCAGCGCAGCTGAAAGCGCCGGCAAATTAGCATTGAAATTTCCGGCCAATAGAAAGCCCGGCTCTCTATACTTATACACCTCCGCGAAATTTAATCGGGCGAGAGGTAACAAGGAGCCTTCCAGCAGCACAGCGGACTTTCGGCATTGTTCGTCTCGTTCTGGCCAAATATTCTCGTAAAATAATTTCGTGCCTGCGCTACGCGCGTTGATAATAACCCGAAACTGAAACTGTAGAGCGGCTTCGTGCGGCGAAGGAAAAAGGCCTAGCCGAGAGAGAGAGAGAGAGAGAGAGAGAGGAGGAAAGACTCGTAAAATAAGCATCGGACTCGACTGCGGAGGAGCTGGATCTCCGCAAGCTCTCTCGGAAAAACTTTTCTCTTCGCTCCGAAGCGCGTTAATCTAAGATCCCTCTTTCGTTTTTCTTTTCTTTCGGGGAAAAGAAGTAGGAGGGGGACAAGGCTAGCAAGAGAGAGAGGCAACTGTCGTCTGTAAAGTAGAATCGCCGAAGCCGTTCGACCCGAGGAGAGAGAAGAATCCTTCCTCTTCGTTCCCCGGCACGCTCTTCTTTCTCTTCCTCTATCTTGGCAAGAGGAAAAAAAGTTGTCTGCGCGCTCGCTCGAATTGCCAGCGCGCAAGCGCGCATCCCCCGGACGGAGGATGAAAATCTAACAGGCGCAATGCAATTTTACTTAAACTTTCAACTGTAGAAGAATCTTCTCTTTTATTGCTTTTACGATCTGATCTTTTTTTTGCAACTGCAGCCGAATGGCTCTCGGTGACAAATTTTTCACAGTCGGAGGGTAATTTTCGCGAAAATTTGCACTATTTTTAACGGGTCTTTGATGATGGAATCTCATAATTTCTTCATAATAAAAACATAAAATTACAATCAGAGAGGTAAATCATTAAAAAGCATCGCGTGTTCTTTTATTTAATTATATTTTCATATCTTAGCGAAGCAGTCGAGAAAATAACTTTCTTAATTCAAACCGATGGCTATGATGCGAACGGGGTCAAGACGGCAGCCCCCGGGGGCTTGTACGTACACGAAAAAGAAGCGAGTAATAATCCCCGGTCTCGCAAGAGGAAGACGCCGAATGAAATTAAAAAGGAAAGCTCGAGAGAGATAAAAATCGAGCGCGATTCTCTTAGCGCAATAACAGGCCCCGCGCGCTCCAAAGAAAAAGAATAAAGAGGCGAGAGAAAAATGGCGAGATACGGATGTGTTCAAAGCATAATTACTGCGGCTGCGGCTAAGAACTCTGTGTAAACGAATTAAGATGCGCGGCACGTCGGGCCGGCCCCGCCGCGGAAAGCCAATCTTCGCGGGCGTTGGACAAGTGCCACCGGTAAAATTGAACCATCGCGTTGGACTTCTTCTCTTGACCCGTGCTCGGAATTCATCGGCGGTAGCCGCGCCGCGGCATTGCGATATTGATTTGCGAAAGCAGCTCTCCTCCTCGCCCTCGAGGCGGCGTCCTTTTTCTTTTCAGACCGATGGAAAATTTTTTTCCATTTAGCACCGAGCGAACGAGAGCACTGCTGTGTAGCTTATTTCCGGGGCTTTATTTTATATATCCTCTCGCGGGTGTGAGATTGTGATTCTGTGTACGTAGGCGAGGAAGCGCTCGAGAGAATTAAAGATTTTTCCAGCTGATTTTTTGCTATTTCGAGCAAGACGCATTGTGGCTTGTTTATTCTCTTGGAAAGCTTGATTGCTTTCATTATATTGAGCTGGAAATTGGTATGAGAGATTTCGTTTTTTTACTGTTATCTTGTTTTATTCACAAATTCATTCATTCTGACGTTTGATTGATAGGATAGTATTAGCGAATTAGTACTGTATGAAATAAATGTTTTTTCAAACAGCAAAATTTAGCGCAGTAGAAAATATTTTTTTCAATGCAAATGTGTATAGTTTTTATAGCAATCGTAATTAGAAGCTGTATTAACGTACGTAAAACAATTTCATATTACACGATGAACACAATTCATTTTTATTCTTTCTTATACTCAAGAAAAACATCATAGTATTTCATACATTTATAAATTAAAACAAGTGTTCCAGCGACTTTAAAAAAAAAGCGTCACACTCACCCCATTATATAAATAAAGACGCTGGAATGGTGCGACGCATAGCAGCCTAGGCGATCGGTAATTCTCGCCCGAGTGTCCCATTTAAAATATGCGCCATCCAAAACGGAGCGCGATTTCCAGAGGGTATATCGCGCGCATAGTTGCAGCGTGCGCGAATAATATGTTTCGCCCGCCCGCCCGAGGAATGAGCATGGGAGGGGGGAAAACGAGAAAAGAGGATGAGAGTGGGGATAGGGCGAGGAAAGAAATAAGAGAGCAAAAAATATGATGTGCCTCGTAAGCAATTTAAAGCTCAAGGACGAATTGCTAGAGATTCCGGTCTCGCTCTTGCACTCGGTGGCGTGAGAAACGAGGCTCCCGGTGGCTCGTCGTATAAAGTCTAGAAGCGTATATCTCCGGGAAATAAAGTAAAATGGCAAACGTAGCGTGAAACGGCCGGCGCGCCGCCGCCACATGTACTCTGCTGCGCTTTGCTCCTCGGCAGGACCCCTGCGATACACGTATATAGGCCCTCTCTCGAGTGTATCCGTATATACGAGGCGCGCGCGGGCTCTCGTGAAATACATTTTTCCGTATTGTTTTACCTTTTCCTTACCCTCCATCGACTTGGCCCATCTGATTTTCCTCCTCTCTATCTTTTCCTCTCGTATTGCCGACGTAGCTCAAAGCCGACGCCAAGCCTCCATATACAGCCGAGCTATTACGAGCTGCAGCACGAGCAAACTCACACACACTGAACAGCGAATTTCTCCCTCCGCTCGTTACGTATATTCGCATCGGCGGGCGCGCTAACTTTAATCGCGTAATCCCGCATTAGCGCGTAACCCCTTGTAACCGCGCGCTCGCTCTTTTTCGCAGCCGCGATATAATCGATACCGCCGAAAACGAAGGGGGGCAGGAGACAGCCGCAGCGCCGGCCGGGAGATGCGTCAGGGATTATTTTCACATTGGATCCCAGGACCTCGAGATTAAGCCTCGAGCTTGGCCGAGAGCTTGCAAGCTCTTTTTTTTCGGCCCGATCCCGTCGCTGCCCCGGCTAACCAATCTCTCGCGATGACAGCTTCCCGAGGCCGGGGGGTATATAGCTCTGGCTTACGAGCCGGCCTTTCAGGATAATTTTTCACGTGGGAGTTGATGAATCTGGGCCGATGGGAAGTTTATCGGTCGAGATAATTTAATTGAAAAACTCCCCCGGCCGAATATCGATGTAAATCTCTCTCTCTCTCTCTCTCTCTCTCTCTCTCTCTCTCTCTCTCTCTCTCTCTCTCTCTCTCTCTCTCTCT